>JAOTOM010002113.1:0-90694 GCA_034440615.1 Ashinkailepas kermadecensis | reverse complement strand
AAGCTGCTTTTGAAGAAAAAAAAAGTTTTGTTTCAAATTTTGTGTTAACACGCGCCCTGGAGGGCCTCTTAAAATTACGCGCACTGGAGGGGTGGCGGATTCCGCCCCCCTTGGGCATCCTCAGCTCTATTAGAGCTGGATGAACGGAATTCGCAGGGTAGATGGGTACGGTAGTGAACTCTATCGTGAAAATTGTTATGACCTTAGGTCAATATCTTCAAAATAAAATGAGGTCGCATTTGTCAAAATTTTCCTTGGTTTGCGTGGCTTGGCTTGTCATTGTTATGGATCGCTGTGATTGTGTTTAAAATGCTCCAAAATTGGCATCGATGATGTTTTGGACATTACTAATGATGCAATGCAGATGCTAGACCAACATTTGACCTCAGGTCACCTATATAGCAGCACTTTATCGGTCAGTTACCTGTTCCAGTTACCGGAACCGGGACGCCCGCCAGACTGCTCCGTCGGGCAACTAGGCGCAGTCGGCTCCCGTGAAGAAAGGAGTGAAGTACATGAATAAATTATGGAAACGCAATGACAAACAGTAGTGCATTCATGACAACATTCCAGTTGATCAAGTTTGGTTCCATTAACCTGTCATGAACTTGACCTGACTTGACCTCGGTGACCTAACATGGCCTTGAAACTATATAGCATATCAATATACATCAAACATGTCGCTAGTGTTGCCAAGAACACTTCCCTTTGCGAATATACGGAAGCGTATCAGCGCCGATTTTGTGGTCTGGCGCTATATTTTTTTATACTTTAACGGCCCCTAACTTGAAATATTTTCGGCAGATTTCCATTTTTCTTGCTTTAAACGACGCGCCAGTCATTTCTAAGAAGGTATGCAGAAAATCGCGTACATCGACCGATAAAATCTGCAGTTATGTACGAAGAACCGGAGGGTTGGGCGGATTTCGCCCCCTCCAGTGCTCGTGTTAAGGGGTAACAAGAACAGCTTTTATACGCATTTCCTCCATAATGCAAACAAATAGGTTAGGTTTCGTTAGGCTAGGTTAGTTCAGTTCTTGTTCGAAATAAAAAATCAAATCAAATTGTTCCTCCATTTCCACAGAAAATAAGTGGTCCCATCATCCTAGTCACGTTCATAAACATGGTATCCTCAAGACAATTTTTTTGGGAAAAAAACACGTAATACTGCAAATTTACAATTTTTTGTCATCTTGAATTGTTGGTTGGTTATTTGGGCTTAGGGGCGCATCAACTGCGATGGTCATTCAGCGCCCATCCATCATCATTTTGTATTGTGTCATCTTGAAGAAGGCATGTGTGGCCGAAACGTTGGTGATTTGCTTGCTTAAGAAAAGTTTTCTTTTTTCACTGTGCCACCACTTCTGTATATATATATAAATATATATATATATATATCCGACAGTAGCTTGCGTTGGTATTCGTTAATATTGTCACCCAGTGTAGTCAGACGAAGATCACATACGCGCAATACTATGGAAGGTACTGAAATACATTGTGGGCCAGCAAGGCCACACCAACAACACGAAACAATAGGAGCACGTAAAGTGTAGCATTGGATACAGAACATTCAACTTCCTGCATGCAAAAATTGACATTCTATATTTGGAATTTCCTGAACTCAAATATTAATCAAGTCCACAACATCGGATAAAATGCTTTCTCACTTGTGGAGAAAAGTCAGGTGATTCATACACAAAATTATATGGCATGTCTCCATCTGCGAAGTTATCAGGGCAGGATTTCCACTTTATAATCCTGCATGCGGAGAGGAAAATATATGGGTGCACGAATATGAAGAATATTATTACCAAAACCTATGACATGGGAATCTCATTCTGCACTTCCCAGTGAATGGTGAGCGCTTGATTACAAGCAGCTCATTGCCAGAGGACGATTGAACATACAAATGATAACATAGGAAAATAGTTTTCGTCGGAAAATATTCTGGATGCGAAAAGTCCAAAAAGTCCACTTTCTCGAACCATGGAAGTCATTGCTAGATACATAATCGTCCTGCATACCCTACGACTATATTCGTACCAGACACACAGATTGGCAACGTGGGCGAATGCAACTGCTTACTTTGTTACTTACACAGTATGAAGCTATCACAGCTGCCAGCAACATGATACCACTATCCACCAAAATGTCAGCTTGAATTGCCATCACAATTGCAATGCCAACATCCCACGCTATCGTAATAGTTCTGCGTATTGCGTCCGGTTGTTCAAGATGATAAACGAGACTTCACAATGATTGATTCGCTGCCGCCACTAGGAGTGGAGCCGAACTATAACGTTAACCAACGATAAGCTAAACCAGCTCAGAGAAACGCAATGGACGCAAGATTTGCGCGACAACTATAACGTTCCTGCTCGATTATGTGAACTGCAACAGCGTCGGCATTACCATTACTTTTGATGTACACATTACATGGGCGTGGTAAGCATTGTACCCTTTGGTTTAGTGTAAAATAATTGCGTCGGAAAATGAAATTGAACGAATTTCACATAACAAGTGTTCGTAGGTGTATTTGGTGGATTAAATATGCATCCAAAACGACATGGAATATGGTGAGAAAGCACACAGCAACACGAGGGGATCGAACGGCCACAATGGACATAATGGGGCGCCGAGGAATGGGAAGACTTAATGTCAGAGTGACTAATACAATAATGCGACTTTCGTTCGATCAGGTCTGAGGCTGACCGGGTACGAGGAGAGTAAAATAGAACATTTGACTGCTGCGTATCACAAACCATTTCATGATCAACTGTGTCGGTGACGGACCAATACATTACATTTGATCGGACTTGCACATTTAGCAGCACATAACCACGCCCACCACCGACCGCAACGCCAGCATGAAACACGTGGCTAGAAAACAGACGCGAAATTTCACATAAATATTTTGACGCTGGAGCACCCGCACCACTTTGGAATAACCAGACATGAGAGTAGTCATCGCGCGCGATGTAAAGCTCCGGTGACTGAAGATCTGGTATACAGGCACCCCATCAGCCATGCGGCACCGGGTGTCGAAAGTGGCATTGATGACCACGGCGAATGCCGACTGGAATGCTCGGCGCCTCTTTCCGGAGACAGTTCGATAGCCTGGCTGCAATGGGTTCGCTCCGAGTGACCATGATCACACGCCGGTTGCCTGACAGGTGTCCTCGGCAGGTCGCGTCCTTGCCGCTCAGGGTGCGGCAGAATGGGAGCGTGACTGCAGGTTACAACATCCGATTCGTCACCGTCCCGAAGAGCCAGCTCGACAGTAGACGGCGGTGTCCAACGTGCGGTGATCACACACGAACACCCATGCTGCAGAGTCTGGCCGTGGCATTACGATTTCGGTAGTCCTGTGCTGCAAGCACAGTAGGACGTCGGATTCTAGTACCGTTCGGTGCCAGCGGCACGATCTCGGCTAAAATATCGCCCTGTCCCGCGAACACTCGGGCGGCAGACCTCACTTTCACCATCCACCTCACCCCCAAGGTGACGGTGGGTCTCAGTTCCAATGCGGTCACACTAGCATCGCGGCCGGGAGCGAGATGTAAACTCCAGGGTGCACATCTCTGGCCGCCCGGCAGCACCGTGGTGCCTGCACCGTTTCGTCCCACTAGCCGTCGGCCTCTGCGCTGACTGCCGCAATCACCGTGTCACAGTCAGGGCTTGCGGACAGAGCCGGCGCGCCGGTGGTGGTCGGCCGTGTCGCCGACGGCGTGGCCGCTCCAGGTCTTCACAGCTGGCACTCGCTGGGCGGCGAACGCACCACGTTCACATCATCGCACAGCTAATGATAGTTCATGACGCTGCAGATGTACGTGCTCTCGTCCCAGGTCGTACATCTCGATGGTCTAGGTAGGTAGAACAAACGAAGCCGTTCACCGCGTGCACGTGGCCGTTCACCCCGGCGAGCCCCACCTGGCGGGCAGGGCAGACATGAGCATATTTATCAGAAACGGTGAGCAGGTTAGACAAAAAAAATCGGTATGGTCAGTGAAGCGTTCTCGAATTCCAACAGCTGGGTTAAAATCGACACCAAACAACGTTGTCTCACATCGCTTTCGATATCTTTTTCCAGCCACACATAATAATTCAGTTAGTTATTTTGGCTTTAGGGCGCTTCGACCAGAGTTGATCATTCGCACACACACACACATAATCATTCAAAATCCATGAGTAATTGCACTGGTTGCACGACGCGCTGGATAGTACTAATGAATTGTTCAAAAGGTTACCATACCACGCCAACTGTACTATATGACATCCTACTTTATATATGACATTTATGCCAACAATCCAAGTAGATAGTACAACATTTAGCATCAGAAAGAAAGCTGAAGAGATTTCCAGACTGAACTACCCGTGATTCGTCACCTAAGAATGCTACTATACAGTGGGCCTGACCACTCCGGAAAGACGTCGACGCTCCAGAGTATACCTCGGAGATGAAATTAGAATGTGAGTGCGACACTATTTGCACTGCACCACATCTTGGACACAGTGCCTTATTATCATCATTTAGTAGGTAATCATGGATGACATAAGCATGACCAACGAAAAGATGGCATAGCATCACCTCATCTCGTCTTGTCCTACGCTACCACGAGGGACACTGACCGAGAGAGGGCGAAATTGTCCGTACTTTGTTAGAAACAAGCTCATCCCAGCTCGCTGGCCACTTATTCCTCCGGAAAACCGTGATCCCTAGGTTCCTGGCAAGTATTGGGAATGCTCTGCATAAGGGAGCCTGTGCTGCCCATCTGACAGCACCGTAGGTTTCTTCATTGCCTATTCTACCAACATGGCTCAGAATCCAGCAAAAATGGATGACTTTCCCATTCTACTCTGGATAAAATCTGGACCATGAGGTCCAGCAGCTTTATTACATTATATTTTCTGCACCTGTTTTCCATATCTTATCTAGCTACTGTAAGATCACAAAGTCATAAAGTGTTCAAACCTAACAAGAGCTACACAGACCAATCTGGCTAAGCCCATAAAGGGAAGGTACTATAAGTCGGGACAACAAGATACTTAGCACCCTAACCAATATTGCATTGTAAATTCCATTGGAACTATCCATCAACATTCTATGCACCTACCAATATCTATCTAGCCCCCTATTCACTTGGTAATTTGTAGCACATGCATGGTTTCGGTGCTCCATCAATAATTTTCAACTCCATCCATGTCTAGATGGAGTTGAATGAGTCTCTTAGGGTTCTGCACAGTGTACACTTACTAGCATAAATATCACTCCCATCCACCACTAATTAGAAAAAGAAAAAACAGATTCTCCAACCTCACAATGTGTCCACCCTATATTTTAATACCTTAAATTCGGGAATCATCTAGAACACTATCCTCCAATAAATTATCCACTCTTTGTTCTCTAAAAGATAACCAGCATTGTTTGAAAATGACTGATCTCATCATCAGTCATTATCTCATTTCATCTCTTTGATCAGCATGTGCAAAACTGACTGAAAATACAAAAATGAGTCATTGATGTGAAACAGAATGGTAAATTATCCTCTCCAACTTAGAAGTCTCAAACATTTTCCTCTCGAAATCTAGAATTTCAAAACATAAAACCAACCCTGGTCTGGCCTCAATGCTGTTCACAAAGATGACCAAGACAAGTGGTCACAGAACAGAGCCATATGGGACCTCACACTCTTATTAATTATTCCGAGCATTCTGACTGCCTTGTTCCTAGCTGAGGTGTATTTTTTTTTAATGTTTTAAGGCCATTTGAAACTAACACACCCATGTCTCTTTCCTCTTCAGTAATATCCAGTTCCCAACACCCATTGTATATCAGGATGTCTTGCTTCCAGACCCCAGATGGACCCCACCTTATACTTTTCATAGATGGAAGACATTGCCATTGTTCATCCCACTTTTTAGGTCCTCCAAGACTAGTTTAATACTACTAAATTGATCTATACTGTTATCCACTCCTACCAGCCTGATGTCACCAGCAAATTTGAACACCCTATCCCTCAGCCCTATCTCAATATTGTTCACAAAGATGATGAAGAGAAGTGGACCCAGAACAGAGTCATATGACACTCCACTCAGAACATTCTTCCATTCAGATTTGCAACCATATAACAAAACCTTTTGTTTCAGTCCACTTAACCATGCTTCAATCCAACCTATAACTTTTCCATCAATCCCATTCTGCTCTAGTTGATTAATTCGATGATGCCCATGTGGAACTTCATCAAAATATTTGCTAAAGTCTAAGTACACAACATCTATCCTGCTTTGATTGTCTATTTCTCTAGTTGCATACTTCATAATATTCAGTAGGTTAGCTAAACAAGATCTCCTGGATCAAAATCCATGTTGAGTATCCCTTAAAAGGTTGTGCTTATCTAGATGAGTCTGAACTACCTCTTCAGCCGGTTTTCTAATACCTTGCAAATTATGGATGTCAAACTGACTGGCACAAGTTTCATACCCACTTTATACTTCCATTTTTGAAAACTGAAACATTTGCATTTTGCCAATCTTCAGGTATTTCAGAATACTACATATATCTCCTAAAATTGACACCCAGGGTAACTGCAAAAACTTGAGAACACTATTTAGATTATAGCATAAATATCACCATGTCCAGCAGCTTTATTATCCCTTATAGTCTTCAATTGCTTTTCTACATCTTCTGTAGATATTGTAAACTACTCCAACCTATCACCCACCACAGCATAACCATCAGTCGTTTCCAATGCTCTTCCTAGTAAAGACTGATGATAACTGATTGCTTATTGACTGAACTAGATCACAATCATCACCCACTATATCACCATCTACCTCTAGTGGCCCTCCATTGCATTTTTAAACATCAATGTGTAGAAGGTAATGAGCTTCTTAGCATTGCATGCTAAATGATCTTCAGATAATATAATTCCAGCCCATCTTTTGGATGTCCAAACACACCTAACTTTATTTCTAGCTATTCTATATGCTTCTAGGTTTACTTCAGAGTCAGAATCTTTTAGTTTCTTAGATGCCTGCTTCTTTGACTCCATTGAATGGTTTACTTTTTTGGTAAGCCATGAGTGTGCCTAAACTTGTGCAATATAATCCACCTATTAGGAACGAACTCACCCTGGCCTTGAAACAGTTTATCTATTACCATTCTCCACATTTCAGAAGCATAAACCTATCAATAACTCTTACTATTGGATTGCATTCATGAAGACCCCAAACTCATTGTAATTCCCTTTAGCAAGATTTAAAATAAATCATTCATTGATTCCTACACTTCCAACATATGAGGAAAAGCACATCATGTTGTGATCACTATTACTGAAGGTCCCTCCTAGGCCCATATCTTGCACACAATTTCCTTCACTTGTGAACAATATTGAACAGTTCATTTCCTCTTCATGTATCACTGAAAGAAGAATTTTTATCCCAAGTCATGAAACTTCTTCATGATTTGATTAGATTAGACCTACAGTTTTGCCTTCCATCCCTGCTATCAAGTTATAAAGTATCCAGACTTAATAAGAGCCACAGGGGCTATCTTGTTTAAGCATGCAATGGGAAGAGCAGCTAGGGAAACAGTGTTATACATTCCATGTTTGTAAAACATTTTCATAATTTGGAGCACTGGCTTAAAAAAATGTAATGCAACACATATTATTTATGAATAATTTATGGTACATTGCAGTGTTTAAAAATCTTGGTTATGTGTGATATGTCCAAACAAGCACAGTTAGATGTCAAAATTAGTCATGGCAGCATGCCAATTAGAATAGCATTTCAATCCCCCCAAGCTCAATTTTGAGCCTATAGGTGCATGCTTTCCATTTACTGTGTGGGATACCTAACATAGGGATATATATATATATATATATATATATATATATATATATATATATATATATATATATATATAATATATACATGCTATACACATGCTAATGATAATGCTTGCAATACCATGGTATCAACAAGTGGCACTGTAAAATAGACATGATAATATCTGTACCTGGAATTGTGTTAAAAGATGCTTGTGTATCAAAATCCATAATAGTGAGCATAAGCATGACACTTATGCACAAACTATTCTTAGAAATGCAGCATGGAAACATCATAAGCACACATCAACAAGCACTCAGGTCACATGGGCTCAAACAATATATAGTGAGAATACCTAGATAGAGCCAGGGTAGGTAGGCTTTGCAATGAGTTAGGTTTGACTTTTGTTGACAAGTGGTGCAGGTTTTATGGCTCATCTGACCTCTATCAGAGGGATGGCTTGCACTTCTCTGAGAAGGGGGTGCAAGTGTTAGGCAAAGTATACGAACATGTCCTTCAGGGAAACTAGATAATGGGGTGGGGAGGGAAGAATTGGCATTGCCATCTCAGGGATATGTCAATAGTTACAGCATAGGCAATAGAACCTCACAGTCAGCAAATAGGGGTAGCAGTAGATCAAGGGGGCAGAGTGGTGGCTCATCCAGAGATGATAGAGCTACTCAACATACAAAAGCCAAAGATGGTCATGGAACTTTTGTTAAGTGTATGATGCTTAATGCTCAGAGCATTCGATCCAAATTTGATGAGTTCAAGTGTTATGTTGCTGAGGAGAAACCAGATTTTGTTTGCATTACTGAGGCATGGGTCAGTGAGGGATATTTTGGGGATAACTTGCAGGACTATGAGATCCAGGGATACAATATGTTTTCATGCAATAGGGGTCCAGCAGTGAAAGGGGGTGGTGTAATGCTCTATGTGAATAGCTTATACAGTTCTCAAAAAGTAGTAGATGGGGTGAAAAATGTGTCTGTGGAGTCCATTTGGCTTGATGTTGCTGTGGGAAAAGGCAACAACAATAAACTGAGGATAGGAGCTTTGTATCGATCAGGAACCTTGCCACATTCTCAGCAACTGGAGCTTGATAAGGTGATTTGTGAGGAAATCAGTAGAAACTTTCAGAGGAAAAGCCTTATTCTTGGTGACTTTAATCTAAAAGGATATGAAAATGTTGGTGTTGGCTCCCTATCATGTAAACTGTTTAGGAAATGCCTTGAAGAGGACTTGTTCTTACACCAGTTTGTAATGGAACCAACCAGGCAGGGCTCATTCTTGGACCTTGTCTTCTCAGATTTAAGTGATTTAGTTCAAGACTTGACTGTAGGAGAAACGCTGGGAAGAAGTGACCATAACATAGTGAGATTCAAGGCACAGGTATCAGGGACAATCAAGGATAATTTGGCAAAGATTCCAAATTTTAACAGGGCAGACTTTGCCTGCATGAGAGAGGCTTTAAGTGCCATAAAATGGGAAGAAGAATTTTTTGATTTAAATGCCTGTGAAATGTGGGAAAAGTTCAAATCCTACTTGAGGGAAATTCAGATTAGACATGTCCCCCAAAAGCAAAGGCGCAAAAGAAGGGTAGGAAAGCCAGCATGGCTTACACCAGATGTGATGAAAGCAATTAAGGCTAAGAAAGGTGCATTTAGAGTATTTAAGGAGGCTTCAAATATCGTAAATCTAAGGTCATATCAAAAATCTAGAGACGCTGTGAAGCAGAAAATCAGAGCAGCAAAGCGAGCAAAAGAATTGGACTTGGCTAGGAACTGTAATGGGGACAGTAAAAAGTTCTTTAGTTTCTACAAGCTAAGTAAAGTTTCAAGCACAATTGGTCCACTGGATGTAAATGGGACTATATTGAGTGAGGATAGTGAGATGGTTGAGGAGCTGAGCAAGCAGTTTAAATCAGTGTTTACAGTGGAGGATGTGACTAATCTGCCAACCGTGAACCACAGTTCAGTGACAGGTGATCAGATACACGATGTTGATTTCATTGATAGTGATATTGTTTTCAATTATATCAGAAAAATAAAGACAAACAAGGCAGCAGGACCCGATGGAATTTATGCTAGGGTATTGCGGGAAGCTGAAAAGGAAGTGGCAATTCCACTTAGTATAATATTTTGTAGATCAGTTTCGCAAAATGAAATTCCAACAGATTGGAAAAGGGCAAATGTAGTTCCTATTTTCAAGAAAGGAGAAAGAGGGAAAGTTGAAAACTATAGGCCAGTAAGCCTCACATCCCTAGTCTGCAAGGTACTCGAATCAATTATCAAGGATAGAATAGTTAGTTTTCTGGAAGGAAACAAATTGATTCAAGATACTCAACATGGGTTTAGAAAAGGGCGATCGTGGCTCACAAATCTCTTGGACTTTTTTGAATTTTGCTACAGAACAATTTGATCAGGGAAATCAGGTTGATGTAGCATATCTTGACTTTAGTAAGGCCTTTGACAAGGTACCCCATAGACGGTTAATGATGCAGCTTCAGGTCCATGGTATTGCAGGTAGCATCCTAAAATGGATAGAGTTGTGGCTTTCAGATAGACAGCAGAGAGTGATGCTAAATGGTACAAAGTCATCATGGCAAAATGTTCTTAGTGGAGTCCCCCAGGGGTCGGTACTGGGGCCACTATTGTTCATTATATATGTGAATAGCATTGAATGTGGCCTAAGCAGTAAGGTTTTGAAATTTGCGGATGATTTGAAGATCTTTAGGGCAATAACAGGGCAAAATGAGCAGGTTTTGCTGCAGAAAGACTTAGACGAGCTAGTGAAGTGGTCCGAAAAATGGCAAATGAAGTTTAATGTTGATAAGTGCAAAGTCATGCATGTAGGTAGGCAGCATATGAAGGCTCCATACTTGATGGGTGGCCAAGTACTATCTGTGACTCAGCAGGAGAAGGACTTAGGTGTTATTTTGAACACAAAATTGGGGGCATCAGAACAGACCAAAGAAGCCAGGAAGAAGGCACTAAGAATGCTTGGGGCAATACAGAGGAATGTGTCATACAAAAGTGAGGAGGTCATCAGGAAGCTTTACTGTGCATATGTCAGGCCACATTTGGAATACTGTGTCCAAGCTTGGTCCCCTAGTTATGAGAAAGATTGTTGGCTTTTAGAGAGAGTACAAAAGAGGGCAACAAAAATGGTTAATGGTATAGGCAACCTGGAATATGAGGAAAGACTGAAGAAATTGAACATGTTTTCACTTAGATATAGAAGGCTGAGAGGAGATCTCATCGAAGTTTTTAAATTTGTTCATGGTCAGGAACAGGGATATCTCAGGGAAATGTTTGAATTTAACAGAAATGATGCAATTAGAGGTCATCAATTCAAAATTAAAGTTAATCACAGCAGGACAAGGTTAAGACAGTCTTTCTTCACCAACAGGGTAGTAGAACACTGGAACCAGCTGCCAGGAACCATTGTCAGTAGCAACACACTGAACATCTTTAAAAACGGCATAGACAATCATTATAAGAATAGGGGGATTGTTTTTCTGTATTCCAGGGAAGGTTGATCGACAGGGAGGAGTGGGAGTTGGGAGGAGTTTGTAATTGTTGACTGTGTTATGGAATAGCAAGTGAGTCTCTTATTAAGTCTAAATGCTTTATAACTTTATATAGGGTGTACCTAGCAGTGGATTCAGCACCTTCCTTCGGGATGTGATACTGATGAGATTGTCTATGGTAGCACAATGTGTATGATGGGAGGAGTTTGTAATTGTTGAGTGTATTATGCAATAGCACGTGAGTCTCTTATTAATTCTGAACGCTTTATGAATTTCTGTGGGATGTGCCTAGCAGTGGATTCGGCACCTTTCCTTCGGGATGTGATGCTGATGAGGTTGTCTATGGTGGCACGATGGGTGTGATGGGAGGAGCTTGTGATTATTGAGGGTGTTAGGCGGTAGCAAGTGAGTGGTGTTAGATGGGCTGGGATATATAGCTTCCTAGGAACCTGGGATAAGGGATTGATTTGGGTGGGAGTATGTACATTCTAGTACCTTTTCTAGATAGGCTTAACCCAGATGGGCCCCTGTGGCTCTTATTAAGCCTTAATACTTTATGACTTTATGACCTGGCACAATGATCCACATCAATCAGAACAATGAATAGGGATATTTTCCTGACTGGTTTTATCAGAAAATAGTTTTAGTATGGAGACTGCTGAAATAAGTAGAATTAAACTTAAGAACATCACAAGTAACAAGGTACGAGACAGCATTCAGCTCGATGGAATCTGGCAGCCAACATATGACTGCCAGATGACAAATTAGTGTTATGGTTAAACTAACAAAGGGTGTGGTTATAAGCCAATTTGATAAACAACAGTACATAAAATGATAACAAAAGTATTCTTCATCAATGTCAACCAAGTTGATATATCCATACCGGATATCAATGCTCCCTACATGCTCAAACCACACAAACAAACACAACACAGCTGATGAGTAGGAAGCTGATGCATTAACTGATTTGTTACTGTCACATATTTGGGAATGGGTTTTGGAATGTAAAATAGCTTCATTAAAATTATGCTTAAAACAGTCTAAAATAGTTTTCTTCTCACCACCAGGTAACAATTGGTGTCAAGGAGAAAGCTGCAAAAATTGATTGAAACCAACCATTATTAATATTTAATGACATGTGATATATATTACTAATCCATATCTTGAATGTTCTAGTTGAGGCCAAGAAGGGCATGGCAGGATCTAAAACAACTAGACAGGATAGCAAATTGCAGCTGTAAAATGACCTATTGTTGTGTGATACAAGGAAAATAATCACATCACCCACATCACCCAGTTGTTGCAATACACAAATAACGTATTTGGTGACTACATACAAGATTAAAACATAACAGAAGTTAAGTGATTAAAACAACATATTAGCCTACTTTGATTGGAGAAATTTCCAACACAGTAGCCAGTTTTACAGCAGAAATTTGTTCCCACAGTCCCAGGTCACGTGGTCTCAGGAACACGATAGAGGGAGAAGACCCGGCATAGTGATCTGCATGAAATAAAAGTGACCACCAAATCTAATTCTCACATCATCTCACATCAACCTATAACGAAATAGGTTTTACTATTGACACTGCTGAAATAAGTATAATTAAATTTACGAATATCAGCAAATTGCAATACACTTTCTAATTTACTTCGAGACTGCATTCAGCTCTATGGTATCTGGCAGCCGACGGATAACTGCCAGATGACAAATTGGCGCTGTGGTTAAATTAGCAAAGGATGTGGTTATAAGCCAACTTCCTGAGCAACGGTAGAGCAAATGATAACAAAAGTACACTTAATTGATGTCAACCAAGTTTATAAATCCATACCTGATACTGCCAACATGCTTACGCCACACAACTAATAAATATTCACAGCACACCGCACGAGTGGGATGCTCATGCACCAACTGATTTGTTGCATGCAGCATATTGGGATATAGGTTTTGGAACATGAAATGGTTTAGGGAAAATTATACTAAAACAATCAGTCTAAAATCGTTTTATTCTCACCACCAAGAAACAAGTTTTGTCGATGAAAATGCTGAAAAAAATTGAGTGACATCAATTTTTTAAATAATAATGTTCTTTGATGTACTTTTTGAGTTTATATCTGAAATGTTTAGTTGAAGCAAGGAATGACTTGGAAGGATGAAAAGCGACTAGACGGAAAAAGCGACTAGACTAGCGAAAAGCAAATTGCCGCTGTAAAACTGACTAGTGTTGCTGCCTTTAAGCATGTTTATATTATAATTCAACTGAGTTTTCTTAGGTCCACAACCAAACCAATGTACCAAATAAGGTGACACCACATCAAAATGATGAGCTACAACACACAATTTTTATTTACTTCACACTAAAATTGATTTGAGTGTAGTAATGACATATAAGAAGTTCCAAAAATTGGGAACCTGGTGCATCACCATTCATGATTATAAAAATAATTTCCAAAAATGGAGTTCACGAAGATGGAAAATAAAACCACCATTTCCCTGAGATACTATCAGAATAGACAAATGAATACTCAGCACCCCATCCAATACCACATCTTGAATTCAAATGAAAATATTCACCACATTTGACATAGATACCTACCTAGGTACCTAACAAGATATATCTAACCCTACTCACTTAAGGTCTTCAAACTTCTTCCCTGAATCATGGTATCATTCTTCATCAACTTTTCAAAATAGATGTGCCACCAACTGGAGTGCTGGTAACATCAACATATTTGGTGGGATTCCATCTTGATCTATGCACTGATAAATCAATTCTCATTATAGGTAGGTGGGTACCGAGGTAGGCAACTACCTACCTAGGTACATTCATACAACCATATGGTATAAGAATGTGACACAACCACAGATGGTCAAGTGACGTTGAAGTGCTAAGACAGTAAATGGATGCAAATAAAAATCAGTAATTTGCAGTTGACCTACCTAATCCGGCACATATCGTAATATTTGCACTTGCCACTTACCAGGACACTAAACGAAGGTAGGCCAGAGGCCGAAGCAACAATCGCCAAAGACAAGCCATCAGAAATAACCACAATGGGAACAGTTCCCGTTACCACGCAGAATCTCCTTTTTCAAACTCGGCAGACAAATTCGACAGACTCGACTGTACAATGGCGAAGAATCCCTCGATAACATCCGATAACGGCTTTGGATGCGTTCCTCTAAGCATTCGGTAAGGATGCAATAGAGTCGCGAATTATTCGCCTAGCGGAGAAGGTATGAACTACACTGTGAAGTTTTTGATTATTGGTTCTTGGACGTTGCGTCTTTGGACTTTGCGTCTTTGGACTTTTGGGATCCTTGGATGTTCGGTTTTTGGACTTTATTCACTTTGGACGTTTGGTTTTTGGACGTTATGTTTTTGGACTTTACGTTTCTTGGATGTTTTGTAATTGGACTTTTGGTCTTTGGATGTTAGTTTTTTGGATGTTCTGAAACACCCCCTTTGCGGAGGGTTGTTGTGTTCCGGCTATAGAATGCAGGAGAAAGGTGGATATTACCGATATTGTTTCGTTCCTAAGTGCACCAACACAACAATTACTACACCAGAAAAACTGTTTGCCTTCGTTCCTAGTGATCGCCAAAGGAGAAAGCTCTGGTGCAAAGTGGTAAGGAGAAATGACCTGATAAACAAAACAGCATCGTGCTGCGGAGATCATTTTGATGTGAGTATACGGATCTGACTTGACAAAGACATGGGATTGGGTTATTTTCAAAATTATTGACGTCTTCACATTTTCAGAGGCATGTGTAGGCATTGCCTGGCTCCCATCTAAGTACCCTTTTCCTACGTAGTTTGGTGCTCAGCTACTCATGGACTAAATTATGATCGGTAAAGAAAAACTCCATCGAACCAGCCAGAGTGTAGGAACTATCTTAAACGGTGGGGGGGGTAGGGGTATCCCACTCTTTTCCAATCCCTTCCAGTCAATGTCAGGTTTAATGTTTAAACACCCCAAAGTCAGTGGGTGCATGCACCGGTAATCTTTACCTTTCGGCCGACACATACTGCCAAGGTTAGTGATTTGCAAAGAGTTGCCTATACAATGTTGCATATTTCATGACGTCATGGCCGAAAAATTGGCTTCGGAGGATTCTGTTTTTCCGGTTAGGTTAGGTTAGGTTAGATTATATTATGCTATGATACATCTTGTATATTATGCTACATTATCCTAGTCTAGGTTAGGTGGTAATCTTTACTGACACCCGACTCCTGTGACGTCACTGTTCCCCACTGTACACCTCTTTACAAATCACTAACCTTGGCAGTATGGGTTGGCGAAAGGTAAAGATTACCCATTTTACATCATCCATCTCACTCCTTATCTCCCTTTCAAATTTCATCACAGCTTCCCTTACCAGTCTACTTACGTCCTCCATGGCACCCCCAATTTTAAGTCCCCAAGTTAAGTTAAGTGGCTCAGAGCTAGTACAAAGCTGAAATGGTAGTGTGCAAAGCTTAAGTTTTTAAACTTCTCCAAAATAATTTGGTATTTTTTCTTGAACAGTGTTTTGGGAATTTTTTTCTTCGGAATACCATGTTTATGAACATGATTCGGAAGATGCGATGATTCATTTTCTCCGTAAATGTTTACGTCTCGGTTAATCCTTGCGATAATATCTATAATGCGCCATATATGCCACACCGCTATTATTTGTTGCATAATTTATCCATCCCTCACCTGGCACTTCTCAGACGTGATTAAAGGGACATTCACACTTCATGCAGTTGATTCAACACTTTTTTCACGTCGAAAATGCTTCATTTCCGCCTCTTTGCCACATAGATGACACTCAGACACTACTTCACCAGAACGCCAAAAAAACTAAGAGCACGGCTCGAGGCCGAGTGTACAGATGACGTCACGATAAATATTACGCTTGTGTTTTTAAATTATAATATATGAGTTTATATTAGTTTAGATAAGAGTACATTGTATTACATTAGGTTAGGTTTTCCTATTTAATTATGAATCATCATACTATTTGTTGGAAGTCGTGAGGCAAGACGAGACCGAGCAGAAGCCAGCTGCTCTCTGAGCCATGCTGTATGTTTAGTTTTTTAGGTGTTGTGGTTGAAGAGTGGTGATGTGTCATCTATGTCGCAAAGAGGTGGAAATGAATCATTTTTGACGTGAAAATGTGTTGAATCAACTGCGTGAAGTGTTGAATGTCCCTTTAATCACGTCTGAGAAGTGCCAGGTAAGGAATGGATAAATTATGTAACAAAGAGCAGCGGTGGGGCATATATGGCACGTTACGGATATTATCGCTAGGATTAACCGAGACGTAAGCATTTACGGAGAAAACGAATGATCGCATCTTCCAAATCACGTTCATAAACATCGTATTCTGTTTAAGAAAATCCAAAGAATTCCAAGAACACCTTTTAAGGAAAATTTACCAATAATTCACCATAAACAAAACAGTGTTCACTCCTGGCTAGTCGTGCGTCACGATTGCCACTGTCCAAGACACGTCCACACCGTACGCCAACCAGAACACGAGTGAGCGAATTTAGGTTGGGCACTTGAACCTCAAACTTCCTTAACAACCTTGATTAGGTATGAAGTTGTTTTTGTAGTAATCTGGTGCATTTTTTTTATTCTGACATGGCAGCTGCCTGCCCATACAATACCAATGTGCCACCTTAAGGGGGATCTATGCTCAGCATTATGTAATATTGTGAGGGGTTGGGGAGGGTTTAGAAGCATCACATAGGGAGGAGAGGGGTAAAAGTCACACAAAATGTGCTATGTAATATAATGGTGGCCCTTAATCAGGGTTGTTGAAACAAAAACCATGTGGAAAGCCAACATAACTGAATTTACTAATCATTTCAGCCCTTGTACAACCAAACCTTCAATCTAGCCCAAGGTTTAGTAAAAATGGCTGCCTTTAGTGTCAGAATAAAATGTAATCCCTAGGGTGACACATTGGAATACCAGTTGGTAATGCTGCGTACAAATGGCCTGGGATTATACTGGATCACAATCAGCTGTTCAATCCAAATACATATAACAGTTATAATTTCAGCAACAGAAATGTATTCTACAATGAGAAACAATGGTGCTATTGCATTTGGTGTCATCATTTTTCTGATTAATAAAAACCTAACAAAAACAAAGCCAAATTGTATTTACAAAGTACAATGTTTCATCAGCTTATCATCAGTATTGTAGACAAAGCCTCCACTTGGAGGCAAATATATAGGAAGGCTGAATATACCCCACCACACAAAAATAAACCTGTTTTTTAGTCTTGTATGATGGGGCCAAAACATAGTCTGAGACTAATTTCATTCAGACATGTGAATTTTGGATTTTATGGGAGGATGTCAAAAATTGCCACAAAAATGATATGAGTTTGGGTTCAGCCTGCCCACCTGGGGCTTCTCCGGCTATTCACCAATGAATCCCCACACTATTTCTGGGGCATTTGCATGCAGTGTCACCAGCAGAAAAGTAAACAACCATTTTTCAAATCCCTGGGCTCGATTGCTGGTTTGGTTGTATAAAGTCGGAAGATTAGTACTTTCAGTTAGGTTGGGTTTCCATGTGCTTGCTTGGTGTTAACAATCCTGGTTAGCATATATTTACAAAGTATTGCTATATTACCTAACAACCCTGGCTGGGTCAAATGTTTGTTTCTATACCAATCTGGTACATTTTTATTCCAATGTGGCAGCATGTCTGATACCTACACATATGATACCTGGGCAGGTACATCTAGACCTATCATATTGTTGAGATTAGTAAGCATTGGTTTGTGTACAAACTGATAAAAAAATCCCACGAGATTAAATGTGAAATAAGCTGTTCCCACTTTATTGCCGTTCTGATTATCATTTGTGTATGGGTTGACAGTTGGAGTCAGATGACATCAACTACCTGAAGCGAAAGCTGATGGGCTGGGCTGTGCAGATAAAGCCAAAGCCAGGTGTGGTGCCACACAAGTTTGCATGCCAAGGCAGGCACACTGGCAATACCACTAACCGCACCCAGTCGCAGAGAAAACGTGACATCCAGCAGATGCTAGGAGGCATAGCAAACACCAGAAGTAAGTTTTCCACCATATATTTGTGTTACATAATATATATGGATGGTCCCTTTTGGGTGGCACCTAGCAGTAAAAGTTTAAACATGGCTGCTGCTGGTATTATTCTCAAATAATCACATCAACTCATAGCTCACTAACTGCTTGAAACTGGTCTGGCTTGGCACTGGGATAATGTTTCGATGGTGTATCATGGTGCATGAACCTTTGCCATTTATTTCCTTAAATCTGTAGATAACAAATGTCACTGAAGAGCTATCATAGCCAAGCTTAAAATTGGTGTCATCCTGCTTGATGGCATGCCTAGTCTAGCAATGCAGGGACTACTATTCAGGGCATTGGTTGAGCAGGCATCACACGAGCTGCCATGTTGGGATGAACATGTACCAGACTGGTACAAACATATAACTTTTAACATAACCAGGGCTGCTAAAACCAAGAAGCATGTGGAAACCCAACATAACCCCTTGAAATTGGGGGATATAGGTTCTAATGGGGGGGGGGGGGGGAGGGGAACGTCACATAGTCTGATAAGACTGTTTGAAGGGTCTGCATATATAATACCATACTATACCAGGGTTGGCATTTCAGCCAGCAAAAAATTAATTGCTGCTGCTTGCTGGATTTTATCAGCCAAAAGTGCCAATCACCCCATCACCCCATCTCATTGGAGGTATGGACCCTCCAAGGCCAAATTAACCTTTATCCAGCAAGTGATGGTCCTCTAAATATGCTGTCAGCTTCTCAACAATTAAGCATTCTGGATTTCTACATAGTACAGAAGTCAGACTCCCTGGTCAATAATTGAGTTCATCATACCTTCAACCCTTCCTAAAGATTGGAATAACTTGCAAGTTATTCCAACAGTTAAGATTGTTTCCAGTAGTGAGGGATGATCTAAAAATGATGGAAAGTGGTTTTGCAAGCTCCACACAACAAGATGCAAGCAATTGTGGGTGAATCCCATCAGAACCCATGCTGTGGTATCCATCCACCTAACACAACATTCTGAGCACATCAGCTTCTGTATTCTCAATGCTTTGCAGTGCTGTTTGCAGTAATTTGGTGTGGAGCCAGGTAGGCTATCTGTACAATATACTGAGGAAAATTCCCCAGAAAATATATTGGGCCATTTTGTGAAAATCACTTGTGTGTTCACCAGTTCATATCCCCTCAATGGCCTCAGGGGTGTTCTGATGATTTTCTAGTGTCATATATGTATAAATGAAATTCCTTGGATGATTCCCTCTGTACCAACACCTTTTCAGTGTGGTATTGCTAGGTATAGTTGATTTGCTTGCCTGGTAATAATAGTCAATTGGAATAGGGCAGTGCTGGCATTGGTCAGGGGGGGGGGAGCGCAATATCTCCACCAGTCCCACCCTATCTACCTCGTATGCTAAAATTAATTCCAGGGTGTTCCCAGGATTTACACAGGTAGGCTGGTGAATCCATTGAACCATGCCAAGCATATGAAAACAGTCAACAAAGAATCGACTTGTGGGAGTAATATCCACTGTGCTAGCAACACCATCTTGCCAGTGCACTGACGATAGGTTGAAATCTCCTAGAATGATTACATTATTCAAGTGCATAAAGGCATTAAAGTGCATTGTAATGGAAATATCATCATTTCCAAACAGGGTGGTTTTTTCTCAAATGAATTTACTCTTGAAATATCATGCATGGTGAATGCCATTTTTCCTGCTGGTGTGGTATGCTTGGGAGTATCCCTTCAGCATGGTCATGTCAGACTATAAAGCTTAGCCGTTAGCATTTGAGTTTGATGCTGCATTGACCAGGTTTGGTCATTTTGCTCCTATACATTGTTTAGAGGTTGCAGGAGGAACTGCTCTCAGTGCTCACACCACTCCCCCAACAGTGAAGACACCTGTGCTCTTCATGCTACTGCTCATATGCATGTGTGTGATGCATTGTCTGGTTTGTCATGGGGTAAACTCTGATATATGAACCTTGGTCTATGGAATGGACTTGCCAAACTTCAATGACAACTAATATTAAGCTGCTCAATTGAGCAAGGTAGTTCTTTCTGATTGATCCTAAATGACTATGGTGGTGAAATGTGGTTTGTTTGAGGTTTGCAAAATGGATTAATTTGGGTAATCAGTAGAGGTATACGACTGCCCATTGGTGTAAGTTTTTGGGACTTTTGAGTGCTTAAGATGTGAAGGTGATGGGTGAATTTGGGTTTGGGGGCAGAACAAATGAAGGACAATTCTCCTGGACTGATTAGTGGACTATACAAGTTAGAATATGGCAGGGTCTTGAAAGCATTAGATCATAACAAAGCCAAACCTCCCTTTGAAGAAAAATCCCCAAAATAAATGTGGGATAACATCAAGCAATCTTTGTTGTTCTTAATTTTCCACCTAAAAATATAGCTCAACCAAAACTAGCCTTCTTTTGAGGGAATAATGCTTTCTTGATGTCATTTTTGAAAAGCAAGTTTACCAACTTACAAAAAAGCATACTCTCACCTCACAATCAAATTTCATCATTTTGTTTGTTTTATGGCAGTAAAATGTGTGTGAAGCTTGTCTCATGAACACCTTAAAGCACAATAGGTTACCTTGGTTCTAGGCTGTATTCTGTTGCAGTGTTTTTATAAATGTATATAAGAATGACATCAATGTTTTGTATTCCCTTCATGATCACTGAGTGCGACCACATATGGTGAGTTGTGATCAAGTTGCCTAGCACCTCATTAACCACTTCCAATATTTTGGGTGCAAAGGTTTTGGACTACCTGGCACCAGTATATGTTAAGTTAACCATCATCCATGGACTTTAGATGATGAAACATCCATGTGTTTTCGGCGATCCAGCATTCCTCAGTTTTAAGCGATCCAGCAGGTAGGATCCATAGGTTTTAGGTGATCCAACATCTGTAGGTTTTAGGTGATCCTACATCAATGTGTTTTAGCTGATGCAGTATCAGTAGGTTGTATGTGATCAAACATTGCCATAAACATACTCAGGGTTAGGTTAGGTTAAGTTGTGTTTGTAAGTTTGCATTCTCAATTACATATTACCCCATCCATCCACACCCAACCACCCTTTTCTTCCACATTTTTCCTATGTTTTCTTGAGGGAGAGTGCATAGCATACATTGGCATATAAACACGTTTTTGTGCAGTCGCATGTGTTTCACTCCTGTTTGTAACAATTTGATGTTCATTTATTAGTACAAGGACTAACATATTTTAAATGTAACCAGTGGAACTGCCAGGATTTTCTGAAGGGGTAGGGAGCCCCTCCAAAAAGAAATGTGATGGAAATGAGAAAGCTGGAGGTGCACAAAGCATGCCCAAAAATTATAGTTTTCAGTAGTGAAAAGATAAAATGTATCGTTTCATATAGTGTATTTTTGGGTGCCAAGGAGGGAGAGAGGTGCCAGTGCCTCTTGGCAGCAGATATAGACACTTTAAGCATGTATTGCCTTATCTTGAAAGGCTGTCATTTCCACGATAACTATATGTCAACTTCATTGAAATGACACCAGAAAGGACCAGAACACATTTCCCCCAAAATTAGCCTTCATGCTCTTGTATATTTTCCGAATGTTGTTACATTTCTGGTTCTGGTTCCGAACCGCACTATATTGAAGTCGCCGAACAATGCAGTCATATCATACATTGTTCTTATCTCTTGCTGCATCAACCTATCAGTGTTTTCTTTCTGATTTGGTGGTATCTGGTAGTATTATTAACTTTGCATACTAGTAGTAATAGTATCCTTAACCTTAGCCCAAATCCATAACCTAATTATACTTATAAGTATGATATCTAACCATAAGGGTTATATTTCCCCACTACAGACACCATGCCCTGCCGCATATCATGTCATACCTTGCCTCACATACAAGAGTATCCCACTTCCTATCCTTGACTTCCTTTGATGATACTGCATGCTGTAACCTACCAATTCAAATTCCTAGAAGCTATCTCCAAGAATGCTTTCATTAACCCAGCCTTCAGTTATCCACCCCAAATCTTGCTTGTCAGATAAACATTTATGCATGCAGATCCCCAGTATTGTTCCTAACACTGCTGGCATTTACATCAAGAAAATAAGGCATTCTTTCCTTACTTCAAATACTTCCCACTTGATCAGCTTCATCCCCTGTGATGTGTTTCCCTGCATGTAACACCTACGCAGAACATCGTCGTATTCGTTGCTTGGAAATTTCACCCTCGCGGTGCTCGGGTGGAATGCATGTTGTGCATGTGTGTCTGTCCTCCCCAAAACTATCTCCAGACATCAAAAACTTCACCCTATTCTCCATGCAAAGCTTGGCCACCATATTGTTGTTCCTAGGAGCTGAGACTGCCACGAATTGCTTTCACTTACCATTGGAAGAATGAATATTCTAGTACCTATAGATATCTTCTAGCTATATGACCGATGCAGTCGATGCGCCCCTAAACTGCGATCTCTTCTAGTTTCCTCTGTTCCGTCTCTGCGTACCTTTTTTTATACGCGTACCGGATGAGGAGCGGACTCCGCCCACCCCTCCTGTTTTTGCACCATACCTCAAAAGCTGGCAGTTGTCCTGGGATGGAAACGTTGGAATTCGTGAATATTTATTGATTCGTGCATTCTATGCAAAAGTAATTGTTGCAATCCGTTGGTAAATGTAGAAACTGCATGGGTGCAAATTCGACCGACCGGTCGCCTGGTCGCCTTTATTCTGCAGCGAGTTCACTACAGCCGCAACCTGACCTGCAAATTACATGCTACTAGCTGCAGCAATTTCAGAGATCTTTGGAAGTGGGCGAATCCGACCCCTCCCCTTCAGTGCACGTTACGTGAGAGGCCCTCCGGAGTGCGTGCGAACACCCACGCGGACAACTGCGTTTGCTCCCTGAGCTCTTCCCTGTGTAGCCCTTTCCAGGCTATCCCCAACATCCTTCACTTGGTCCCCTGGGTACCGGGCTCTGGTCCACCTGTCTCGGTTCCTACTACAAAATGAACTGTTGGTATACCTGACCCTCGAGCCCCTAACAAAAAACATCCCACTCACTATCTTTAGCTACCTGCTCACTCCCACCTACATCTTTACTTGCATTATTCTCCTGCTCTTGCAAATCTATTCTGGAGCTCCACGACAGAGTACACTTTTTGAAAGCTATCCTAGTGCTCCTATGTTTAGTCACCTTCCACTGTCCACTTCCATCCTGGGTCCCACTACTGCCGTCTTCTTTGCTGGAACCCCTCTCACCGTGCACCTGACCTGCTTGATTAATATTACCCATAATGGTCCTCACTGTTGCTCCCTTAAGTTCTCCACGTCTTTTGTCAAAACCTGCACGTAATTAAATCCCCGATGGCGTTCGACATCCACACTTCCTTCAGCCAGCTCCTTCCTTTTTTATTTGTTTCGTTCTTTTGTTGGTATGTCACGATGGATTTGTGTGTTTCTCTCTTAGACTTGGAAGGGGCATTCAATGTTCCGTTTGATGATTGGAAGCATTTTAATCATGTACTTTTGGCAATCAAATGATATTGGTTGCATAGAAATGATCTAGTCATGTGTTTTCTGTGATACTATCTTAGCATTGTGCAATTCTTATGTGTGCCTTTGGCTCAGTAGGCAGTAGGCGGTCTAACATCAGTAGGTCTTATGCGATCAAATATTAGTAGACATCAGGCGATCCAACGTCAGTAAGTTTTAAGAGATCCAACATTCGTAGGTTAGGTTGGCCTGTTTTTTATTGTACTTGTACATTAGTTTTCGTGGTGTATTATCCCACCCAAAATGCCTTCTTCTGTACACTTCCCATATTTTCCTATAGGTAGGGGAAGTAACATGTTTTCTGCATTGACCAAAATATGGTTCTCTGGTTTTTGTGATGTTATCTGAATGATTTTGATCGTTTATTGAACTGCAAGGTGATGAGGGGAACGTTTTTCTCTGCTGTGGATCATATCTATCTTATTTTCAGCTTCGATGTCAAAGACAACTACCAGTCTTGTGATGGAAAACAGCAGTCGAGTTTGGAGAGCTTCAAAGTACATACCTCCAGGTAACATCTTATGTCTCTGCATCAAGGTTGAGTCCGGAATGCATTGCCCTGCTTTCAATAGTATTTATTTCGGAAAATTATTGGGGAGGGGTGGGTGTGGGGGCACAATGCATGTTGGCAGTGGGCGAACCCATGTGGTTCAAAGGGAGACACATTCCATGGGGCTCTTGTTGAATGTTGAAGTGATTGGGGGCGCCTCGTTCAACAGTACATATAACAACACCAAAGCTTCCCTTACATTCATGGTGACGAAGTCTTTCTCGAAATGAAATCATAAAACTTACGATTTTCGGGGTGCATTGTGCTCATAAGCGTACAAGGTGTTCCTGAAGCAAAATTGATCCCATTATTATGCAGGGGAATGTTATCTGTAGTACGATGAGCCAATGCATGTTGATACACTTTTATTGTAATTACCTGATCTATAACGATTGGTGCAAACTGCAAGTGCTTGAGTTGACAACTTTGCTGTCACACCAACCAAGTGGTCTAAATGGTTAATTGAAATTGTGTAATCTGTTCTATTCCGGTGCATATGTCAGGCTATATCTGAAACAAATTGTTTGTACCACCTGGCTGAAGCTGTTGATGCTGGCCTTCCCGAAATTTCTCCTCTTTGTCTTGTCCAGGAGGGTTGCCGATTCATCGAAAGATGTACCCTCAGTTGGCCTTATGAACATCCATCGTTTATGTTCTATGCCTTTGTCTTGATTTGGATTAGCGTCGAGTGGGATGCGATCAACCCTCTCATATGAGAGGCTGGGAATACTGCTAGGCGATGGCTAATGTGTTGTTTATTTCCACCTTCTGCTAATATGTTGGGCAAATGAGACTCCCATAAATTTCCTGGCGTATTTCACCGCTGTTATTTTCATGATGCTGGAGCAGTCACTTTTTTAACATGATCAACTCAACATTAAGGTCAAAGCAGAGGTGGATTTTGCAGCGGGAATCTTGTCTTCACACAACCTCAACCAAGCTTCTGAATATTGTATGGCTTCCTAATATCTGGGCTTTGTCGAAGTCGATGCGCCTTAAAGCCCTAATTGCTAAGGAACTAACGTTTGGCTTTGTCTTTTGTTTGCCACACATGGTTGTTCCCTCATAGTTCCTCATATCATTTCATACCAGGAACAGTTTCTGGAAGGAGTTATGCTTTTATTATTCAAGGAACCAAGTTGAGTGAAGGTTTTACTACCACAATTCACTGAATGGTGTGCATGCATCCGTTCACGGGAACATGCTCGAGGTTCAGTAGCAAATCAGGTTGCACCAGTAAGTATGTCCTTGTCATTTTGGTTATTCTGCTGTGGAATGCAAATTGTTTCGAAGGAAGTTTCGCGCTTTGCAGCCATGTTTTTTCTATAAATTACTGCTGAATAATGTCAATGAGTGATGATATTTACGTCATGCTGACGGTAATCGGATACAGAATGTGTGCCTAAGTTAACATTTCACTTCACACTCATAGTTTTAGCCGAGCTTTTCCTGGAGTTAGAAGGTCAGGTATGACGTTGTCATCATTCACATTATGAGATATGCTGTGGCTACTGCGCATTGTCAGGATTTTGGTCTCCTACAACTTGTACTGGTGGGTGGTGAGTTTCGTATCTTTTGCGCCTGTTTTGTGATACTATTGTGCGCCCTTGTCACTTCAGCTCTTCATGATGTATACCTTTCTGTCTCTGTTCTACCGGTCGAAGCGCCCTAAAGCGAACATAACTAACTAACTAACTGTCTCTGTTCTACCAAGGCTGTGCAATGCATTCGATTTCTCCTTCTTGAAAGCTTAGGAATGTTCAAAATAGCTATGCTACCTTCGAAGTTGTTGCAATTTGTACAGTAATTTACGCTACTTTCTATGTTGTATTTTCAGTTTCCTTGAAAGAAGAAACCTGTAACCATGTGATGGAATCTTCGAGCACGCCTATGTATATACTTCCAGGTAAGATTATATGGAAGGTTCTTTGCAAACATGAATGTTCTTCACATCATACAATTTCTTCCACTGGATTGGTTATGGATAAAATGTTAGCAACTTCGGGGAAGCAATACAACTAGACTTCTTCTGACAGGCAAAAGCGAATCATGAATCCGAATTGAAGATCGCAAGGATTTCCAACGATGTGCTTTTTACGGAACGCAGCTATGCGCCGGCATTACCCTGCCAATTAATATCGTACTTCTTCAGACAATTAACGCCAGCTCCGTAGCGAACCCGTGGCTCGGCCTTTCGTGTCGTCCGGTTCGCGATGATGTGGTAAGCGCTGGATGTACTGGATGAGAATAAACATAACTTTGACGTTAACTGTACGTTGGCAAAGGTTAATAGTGGTGACGGCCATACTCCCGCGTGGCGTAAACAGGAAGTGCATGCTGAAGTCTCAATCCCTTCAACGTGTGCATCAGCAGCTCCTCCATATATTGTACTGCAAGCGAAGCTGAGTTGTCACATTGCTGACATGTTGGTGACGGATCTTGAACATTAACCACGCGCCTTGTTTTTCAGACGATCCCCCTGACTTCAAAGTTAAGCAAGAAGTGGTGGAAATATTAGCGGATAATTCGTCTTCAGGCACTGACCCAACTTCTGCGGAAGGTATAATTTCTGATTACAAATGGATTTGTCTGTTGCCTGCCACATAGTGTTGTCAGGTTAAACAAACTTGAAAAAAATGAAGGTTAAACAAACAACACATGCATGGTGGCACCCATTGGGCAAGCTCAGTCACATATAGGTACATATTGTACCCACATGCCAAAAACTCGCTGTTTCCTATTTGAGCAGGCTTGTGTGGAAGTTATGGATGTGTCATGTGTATTTTATTATGACGTATTATTCTAGGTTTGTTTTCCTATTTAGGAAACAGTATACACACATCATTTGTCCATGGATGAACAAATTGAGCCATTCTGGAGTGTGATATATGTAAATATTTCTGATCATTCGTAGTTGATCGACTTCGCCCCTTACACCTGGTTGCACCTGAGATACAGCTACAATATCTTCATTGCTATGAACAGATCAACGTATGAAAAGTGAATCTGGTAGCCGCCCTGGTAGCTCAGTTGGTTGGAGCGTCGGCCTGTACGAGTCTCCTTGTCTCGTACAGGCCTGTCACTGTCTTGGCAACACAGGGTTCGAGTCGCTTCGCGCGCTCGCATTTAGCCTCCGGCTGGGAGGGCCAGCTAGCAACTGGCCCGATAAGGCCGGGGACGAGCTACCGTGTCGGTGCATTGACGGCACGTTAAACTCCCGTTCAAAATTCTGGTGAATGAAGGTTAGAAATGATTTGTACCTATTTGGGTACAATTCAAGTGGATATTTCGTTCTCTTTGGGTACCTGTGGCTAATTAGGTATGAAATGTATTCTTATTTCTTATACAAAATGAGCACCATTTCCTTTCTGGCATGCCTGATTGGGTCCCCACAGGGGCAGGACACGCCCTGGTCTGCGGTTGATTGGTACTTTAGTAAGGTGATGAATAGTACAACATGTTAGATTATCAACATGGATACAATTACAATTCTGCCAAAATCGACTAAAATTCGCCGTGACCTCAGGCCACCAACCTGACTCAATATAATATCTGTGATGTTGGTGTTTCAGGCACTGTCCAGTTTTACTCAGGTACGAAGTTTCATTTCATTATCTCTTCATGTGTTGAAGTTAACGATATTGGATCTTTTTTTTTTAGGTGGCCCTCTGACCGAGATAGGCCAATTACCTTCCATGACCTGAACTTGTTGTTGTTTTAATGTTTTATCCACTCGTGACGTAGATGGGAGTTCACGCCGGATTCTCTCAAATCCGGTCAAGGTGTGTTTTTGCATCCCCTTCCCATATCGTTCTGCAAGCAAAGTTCAAATTTTCGTATCACATTGCTGATGTATTGCTTATGCCAGCTTCAACCTAACCCAGTCGCCTTGTTTGCAGGCGATCGCCCCGACTTCAAAGTCAAAGAAGAGTCGGTGGCATTTTCGGAGAAGAATTCGTCTTCAGACATCGTCCCAAGTTCTGCGGAAGGTACACTCTCCGACTACCCCTGACTCAGGGTATTTGTTGTCATATAGTGTTTTTTAGACTTGTCACAAAGACTGTGCTAGGTTAGGCTAGCACAGACTTTGTCTATCATTCGTGACGTAGTGCTTTCCTGTCATTGTTCCTCATATGATTGAGCACGATGTTTATTGTGCTCGTGCTGTGTCGCGGTGAGGGTTAAATTTACAAGGGACTGCCTTCCCAATAGGTACCTACGCGGACGACATACACTTACTGAGCTATGGTTAATGCTGTGACGCCGGTTCCACTCTACCGGTATGATAATGTGAAAACCATGCATCACCCACTTCTATGGGAATGCTGCCAAAATGGCTCATGGTAACCGCAAGTTTGATGCTGACTTTGATTCGGTGTTTACGTCTTACTGTGCGGATCAGCTTGATAAGGCCTTCGTGTCCGGCGCCGGCGGATTAATTATTTGGGTTTATCAAAGTCCTTATATCAAAGTCCTTATATAGAAGGTACAATCTCTGATTACCACCAGCTGATGAATTGTTCTAAACAATAGTTCCAAGTGCCGCCATTCTGAGTAGTAGCACCATATCAACACGAAGCCCAGACCTGCGATCATTTTATCAATACGACTCTTCGTCCGCAAATGTTCATTACGGCCAAATTTACTGACCTGAGGTTAGGTCATCTGCCGCGTTCTTTTCACGTAGTTCCCATATTAACCTACGGATTTCAAACCTCATTTTACTTGTGATGCCCGTATCAATTTGCTACAAAGTGAGTGTTTCATTGCCTGATCGCAGCCTATTTCCGAGATATCTTCGAAAAATGTGGCGAATGGCGGGTGTGCCCTTATGCCGGCCCCTTATGATGCTCGTGCTAAAGAGACCCGAGCTATTTATATTCGTGTCTTCCAGGCCGTTTCCTAGGATCAAGCCCATGTCGCTGGATTGACCAATTATCTACAGGGCAGTGTTCTAAGTGCTGCCCTTTTTGTTGCCGTCATCAATGGTATTGGGGAAGCACCGCCGCAGAGCATCGGACGTA
The DNA here is from genome assembly GCA_034440615.1 of Ashinkailepas kermadecensis. Lineage (NCBI taxonomy): Eukaryota > Metazoa > Arthropoda > Thecostraca > Neolepadidae > Ashinkailepas > Ashinkailepas kermadecensis. Next base: position 61,144 of record JAOTOM010002113.1, on the reverse strand, counting down.
CGCTATTGGTCGACGACAAAAAAAAAGTCATACAGTCATCTAACTCCAACACAATATCGTTAACACGATCGTTACAGCTTGCAATGGACCACCTCCAAAAATTAGGTATTAGAAACGGATTCCTCTTCTGCGCAGACGAAACGATTGCATACAATTATGCCGCAAGCTGTGCTCTCAACTGCTGAACACAGAGTTGTATGGCTCGCCTATCCCTGTCACTGGCGGATCTAGCACACCGATTTTGGGGGGCAACTTTCGGTTTTTGGCGTCAGGCCCCTTCCCTCCCCCTCCCTCAGTGGCGTACCTAGGAGTTGAATCAGGGGAGGGTTTGAACGGATTTGGAGGGTGCCCATTCTCCCACTATTTTCGGTTAAAAGCATCGGATTTCGACCACTATTTGGCAAAAATTAAACTTAAACATAAATAATAATTGACAACATAATTTCCTGTGTAGGAACCCCAGCCTACCTGCACCGTTTCTATGTTACCGGATTTTGTTCTTGTTTACCAAAACGTTCACGTTCACGTTCAACGTCTTGTACCACGTCAACGTCCGTGCACGTGTCCACACTGGCGATCCGATTTTGCCAACTCTTGCTGTAAGCAGAACTTGCGAGCAAGGAACCCTCGATGTGTGTTAGAATGTACTATGCTACCATATTGGTTTCCAAACAATTATTTTTCGTTAAAAAAAATCCTTTAAAATTGGAGATTCTTTCATCCAGACGCTATTTTTACCTCGGCAAAGGTTACTGCATTTTAATTTAGTTGACTTCTGTTGGTTTCGGGTGGGCCAAAAACACTATGCCCCCCCCCCCCATTTTAAGCGCTTCGGGGGGCCATGGCCGGAATAGCCCCTCCCTGGATCCGCCAGTGATCCCTGTTCACCTAATTGCGAAGTTCCACGGGGTGCAGTTCGACAATCGTTCAATCCGCTTCAAATGAAAACATGCAGAAAGAAGGTCTGCCAATACACCACGGTATCCAGACGACTGAAAGTCAACACCAATGCGACACCTATCACAAGATGTTCGTTCGGACACCTGTCACAAGACACCTGTCGCGAGATGTTCGGAAAGGAACCCTGCGGTCACACCGCTGCATCTGCACGGATGAAAGGTTACACTTGTGTGACCCCTGTGGTCAGAGGGTTAAGAGCAAGGGTGACCTGCAAGTACACAGCTGCGTCCATACTGGTGAAATCCCATACCCATGCGACACCTGTGACAAGAGGTTTACGTACAAATCGCACCTAAAGGAACGTCGTCACAATCACACTGATGAATGGCCAATCGATTGTCTTGCTCACGCCGACTAGGGTGATTCGATCTCCGTGTATGCAACCTCCATGATTTATTGCGTATGCCAATATTAACCTGAAGCAACCGCCCTACTTGCAGACGATTCCCGTCACTTCGAAGTTAAAGAAGAAGTGGTGCAATTTGTGGAGGAAAGCGCATCCTCGGACTTCCTCCAAGCTGCTGTGCAAGGTACGGTCTTGGATTACTGAACACTCGTTGTTGGCCGGAAGGTGGGGAGGGGGGGACCTATCCAGACTTTTATTTTTCGTGGGGTAGCGTTCAAATGAGTAGACCCATAGGCACGGAACTTTCAGCACACTGTTATGCGTTAGTGTCACATATCGTTCGAATTTCACTATCCGCGGAAATCCTTAGGGGGCTTGTACTGACCCCTCCGGAGCCAGGGGTTAAACTACCTGTCAAAATTATACTGTTGAACTTGGGTTCATGGATTGGCTGGTCGGACCAGGGATAATGGTTGGTTATTGGTTTTACGACACGTCGACCGTTGTCATATAGCGTCGCCAGTCTTTCACGCCGATTGGTCGCGGGCGAAGAGTAGCGACAGGTGAGACCCGAAACCACGATCTTTCGATTGTGAGACGAGGATCTTACCCCTGGACCACTCGCCCCCTGGACCAGGGTTCATACAACACCTGCTTAACAATATAGCCTTGGTACACAAAGCTACCCAAGGCACCCAAGCTATTCTGACTAAATATCTTGTAAAAAAACTGCTCATGAACTTCAAATTCCGTCATCATGGAACACGGCTACAATAGTGCCCATATATCAAGGTGGCGACGGTACTGGACCGTGCAGCTACCGACCAATGTCGATATTGCCGGTCGTTGCTAAGCTTTGTGAGCATGTAGTATGCATAGAACTGATGCAATATGTATATGGTCAGCATACTATATTCCCGTAGCAGTACGGTTTCGGCCCTGGCCTATCTAGGCGAGGCGTTTGTGTAGGCGTGCTCGGCTGTGTAACATATGTGACGAGCAATGTTCACAAGAGCACCATGACGTCACTATTTACCTCAGACACATCGAGAGGAAGCAGAAAGCACACAGGCAGCGTCGAGCTATGCCTCCTGCTGTAGGAAGCTAGGGTGTTACGGCATCGATAGCCGGCGGTTCTCCAGATGTCTGAGCAATCGCGTGCAGTATGTCGAGCATTCTAAGGTCCTAAAACTGTAGCCATTTAAATCACTGTAGAACCACATGAAACAGAGAATACGTCACAGGGGATTATCGACTGTTTTGACCTGGAAGGAAATGGAGATCGTCTCAATAAGCGTATCAACAAGATATCGTTTAGGGACCAGGGACCTCTACCAAAAGTCCCACCCCAGAATATCATACGCTTCAAAAAGTAAGACTAGTTGAAAAACTGCACAACACGTCCAGCCAAACATGGCCTCTGAACTGATCGCACAAATGACTGCCCTTCTTCGAACTTTCGGAATGCCTCTCGCGTCGCCAACGAGAAATGGGCGGGAAACCCGAAAAGACGCCGAAGCGATCGAAATCCCACCCACCACGTAAAGATGCCCCGACCAGCAACCAGAGATCTCCCTATAAGCACTTGAAGGTGATGAATGGACTCCGGCCAACCGGTCCAAGAGGCCTGTTCGGACCTCTCCACCCAAGCCCGTCCCCTCCCATCTACCACGTTACCTACTTTGAAATCCCTGTCTCCCACTTCCCGGCCGTCCCCCAACCTCCCCACGCCTCCTCCACGTACCCCCCTCCCCCCCTCACTACCTCCACCTTGAAATCCCTCATATCCACATCTTCCGTTCCTGAATCCTTCCCTCTTCCCATGAGCCAACCCTCCCCAACCCTCTACCTATACTTCTGCAACTCTCTTCCGTGTCTCCGACCAATCCAGATCTCCGATGCATACCTACATTATAAAGAACCCGAAGAGCGTGCCCGGGAGGCCATGCGAACACGTCTGGCTCAGGTCGAGAGGGTGAAGGGCTACCAAGGAGCTGACATGGCTTCACCTTGAAGGCCGGCCACCCCATCGTCGCGACGGAGAGTGGAAGGACCGGCTCCGTCAGCCAACGAGATGGTCCCTCCTCCGCCTCCGCCCGGCTGGGCCACAGGAAAGAGGCCTTTCACTGTCGGGCTCTCCCCGGGAGAGAGGTCGCCGCGTTCCCGCCGCAGGACCCGGTCCCTTGGACCGAATAGAGTCAGACCCTCTTTGTTAACAGCGACCCCCTCTCTGACGGACGACCGAACCAGAGCTTCAAAACGAGCGTTTTGTGTTATCATAACCACTCCTAGTGTCATCACTCTAGTTAAATTTGCTTCATCATGACATCAAAGGATTCATCCCTTCAAAGCTACTCTCCCGTCGTATATCGTTTATTCCATTTTTAATATACTACTACGCAATATTTTTTTTACAATGGAACTGCAGATATTTTCGAAACAACCAAGAAAATGCTGGTAGTTTAAAATCAACGTGCCTTCTCGCATTGGCTGGTTTTTACCACCTGACCCATTACTCCTTGCTATTCTAACCCGTCTGACTGCTATACATCATAATGGGAAGACTGCATTGTGTAGTATTCGCATAGCTAACTGAAACGCTGCTGTCGACCTGCCCCTGAACATCAATTCATCATCATCATAACTGAAACCCTGAACTGAGAGTTATGTGCGCTAAAGGATCACGCTTTGGTCAAAGCGCCCTCAAGCTCAAATAAGTAACTAAATCAACATTACCCTATCGTTATGTGTCTGCCAGAGACGAAACTCCGACCCAACTCACGATCTGACATGCATTGGTGGGGACGAGTGGTCTAGGGGTAAGATACTCGTCTCACAATCGAAAGATTGTGGGTTCGAGTCTCACCTGTCGCTACTCTTCGCCCGTGACCAATCGGCGTGAGAGATTGGCGACGCTATATGACTCAACGGTCGACGTGTCGCAAGACCAATAACCAACCAACATGCATTGGTACTCTATTTTTGCAAAGGATGTGGTGACGGACACTGTTGTGCACGGCGGAGCCACGATAGCCATCCACAATAGTGTAGGAGCAAGGGAGTTCACCCTAAACACCGATCTCCAAGCAGTGGCAGCTCGGGTTCACCTAGGTCGCCGCTCGTTGACGGTTTGCTCCATTTGCCTGCCTCCTGGGACTGTTTTTACCCGTGATGAGCTAGTCCGGTTAGTTTTACAACTGCCCCACCTTTCTTAGTCTTAGGGGATTTTAACTCCCACGACACGATGTGGAGCTGTGATAATTGGAATACGAGAAGTCGCATTTTCCAGTCTTTTATCATGGATGAGTCATTATGCGTCTTAAACATTGGCACTCGCACCATTTACGATGCCGACCGGCCATATCTCGGTGCTAGATTTGGGTTTGTGCAGTCCCCAGCTCGCACAACATTTCGATTGATTGATTGATTGGGCTTACGGGCGCATCAACTGCTACTGGTTATGTAGCGCCCATATCTCATTTTCACATTACAATTGGCGGTATGTGTCTATTTTTTAAAGGGATAGATTACGTCAAACTGAACAGTGGATAAGTATCGATATATTTGACCTGTCTCGACGATCCGTGAATTATCACCTAAAACATCAGAGAACGACAGTTCGTGGAAATTGGACCCGAAGTGACGTCTTCGTTCCACCATGAAGTTGGGACAAGAAAACAGTATGTGTCTAACTGTCATCGGTGAGCCGCACCCGGAACAGCGTGGCCTCACCTCCCTTCTTAAAAGGTAACCATGCGTTGCATACGTGTGCCCTATTCGCAAGCGTGCCAGACTAACCTCTTCTCTCCTACATTTTTTTAGTGATGATGTCCATGGTGCCAAAACTGGTTTGATGGATCGAAGTTTGTTTAGGGCATGGGAGTTCCAGCTTTCCTGCCACTTTCCTTGGAGGAAGGCATTTACTTTTGCGTAGTAATCCCTGGCGGGGAGAGGCAAGGCTCGAGTCCCACGTGATTGCGCTGCACGCTTGGCGGCAGCATCTGCCAGCTCATTTCCCGTAATACCGGTATGGCTCGGTACCCAACACAGGACAATCCTCTTACCAGCTCTACCCAATAATGTCAAACGTGTTAGAATTTCTTGAGCAAAATGGTTTGATGGGTAAAAAGACTGAAGAGTCCGAAGGCTACTCAACGAGTCGGTTACAATAAGATGTTGGCTTTCATTTCCAACCTCAATGAAACATAATGCCTTAATAATCGCAATCAACTCAGCAGTGTACACAGATGCATGTGGTGGTAAAGTAAATGATCTCGTAGCTGTCCGACATACAAATGCACAACCCGTCCCATTTACTGTCTTGGACCCGTCGGTGTATGTTCGAGAGTAATTACAATACAATTCCAATAGCTCCATTGCTTCTGCTTTGAAAAGCTCTGGGACTGTGTGTCCTTTCTTGGTTGTTGCAAGAGAGTCATCAATTGCTGGTGAGGTGAGTTCCCATGGCGGAATTTGCGTGTGCTTCATCCTCGCAACTCCGCGTAGTGGGATTTGAGCCTCTTGAAGTAGTAAGCGGATTCTGGCACAGAATGGTCGTAGTCTTTCACCTCTCTGCCCACGGAAACTAGACAGCATACGGTGTGAGAAAACAGATTTGTATGTAGGATGCGCTGGGAACTGCCTCAGCTTTATTGCGTATCGGATCCCCAGCTTCTCTCGTCTGTTTGCCAACGATGGCTCATGGGCCTCTGCCAAAATACTCGCAGTTGGCGACGTCCGAAATGCTCCTGTGGCGATCCGCAATGCTGTGTGGTGCACGGTGTCAAGCTTCCGCTTCACGGAGCTACTGGCACCGTCATATATAAAAGATGCATAATCGAGCTTCGAGCGAATTAGAGATCGATATAACATTAAAAGCGTTACTCTGTCAGCTCCGTACTCAGTTCGTGAAACACATTTCATGATATTCATTGCTCGGAAGCACCTGTCTCGCAATGTGTGCAGATGGTCGCGGTAGGATAGCCGGTTGTCGAGAATGACGCCGAGAAAGCGAGCCGCTGGCTTCACAGGTATCTCCTGGTCATACAACTTAACTACCATCTCTGGACAGTGGCGGCGAAGTCGGCAGAAGTGAACAGCCACCGTTTTGGAAGTAGAAAATCGAACGCCGTTTAGGATTGTCCACCGTTCAAGACGGGCTACGGCCATCTGTAGCTGTCTCTCCATGGATGCTGATCGGGCCGCACATGACCAAATAGCTAAATCATCAACAAAGAGTGACCTTCCAATACTCGGCGATAGTCCGTTTGCTATGTCATTGATTAAAATTGTGAACAGCGCAACGCTAAGCACGCTTCCCTGTGGGACGCCGTTCACCTGGACAAAACTTGGAGACAGGTGGTTTCCCACGCGGACACGGAAAACACGGTCACACATGAAGTTCTTCAAGAAAGTTCCCATCGGTCCGCGTATCCCATGGTTCCAGACTTTATTGAGTATTCCGTAACGCCATACTGTATCATAAGCGGCCTCTATGTCGAAAAAAATTGCTCCCACGTGCCTGTTTTGCATGAAGTTGTGTCTTATTACTGTGTCTAGACGTAAAACGTGATCTATTGCGCTGCGATTCTTCCTGAACCCACACTGAGAGCTTGTGAGGATACCTTCTTTTTCGAGAAACCAGCTGAGGCGAACATTTACCATTCGTTCCATGAGTTTACAAAGGCATGATGTCAGCGAGATGGGGCGATAGTGCAATGGATCACTGCCATTCTTGCCTGGTTTTAAGATGGGGATTACAATGGCTTCCCGCCAAGAGGAGGGAAAATGACCACCTAGCCACAATGAGTTAAAGGAGGAAAGCAAGGAGACAAGAGCGCGGGGCGGAAGGCGCTTTAGCATGGCATTGTGGATGCCGTCCGGCCCCTCTGATGTAGTGCGGAGTGATCCGATTGCGTAGGTTAATTCTACCATGGTAAAACGTCGATTGTATGAATGGTGCACTAATGTGGTAAAATCAATTGGCGTCGACTCCCATATTGCTTTATGACGTAAAAACTCGGGATTGCCGATGCTTCCTCGACTTCTTTGCGATAGAGCCTGACCAATCGCACAGGCAACTTCTGCAGGATGGTTGACGTCCTGGTTCGCTATTCGCAGCACAGGGAGAGGGGCTGAACAGTGTGTACCGGCAATTCTTTTAACTCGGGACCATACCTGTGACGAGGAAGTACACCGATTCAAAGTATTTACATAGGCCCTCCATGACATGCGCTTAGCTTCCAAGATTGTGCGCCGTACCTTCGCTCTCGCCTTACGGAAGAAAATAAGGTTAGTTGTGGTACTATTTCGAGAAAACTGTCTGAATGCTCGGCGTCGCGCCCGAATGGCATCTCGACACTCCTTGTTCCACCACGGGACAGGTGTTCTACGAGGGGATCCCGATGTTTTCGGGATGCACCCTGACGTTGCCTCTAAGAGCAGTGATGAAAAACTTTCTATTGAGTGTGGCTCTGGTCCAGTTTGGGTGGAAAATGCGTCACTGAGTTTGGTTTCAAATGTTCCCCAGTCAGCCTTGTGTAGATTCCATCGCTGGGGTCTGGTACCAAGTGTTGTGTCTCCTCGATATGTAAGCCATATGGGGAAATGTCACTGCCCATGGGGTCGTCAGATACCGACCAATCAAAATGCTGTGCCAGCTGAGGAGTGCACAAACTCAAATCTAGCGCTGAGGTGTGGCCGGTTGGCATTGTAAAGTGGGTTCGAGTGCCAGTGTTTAAGACGCATAACGACTCATCCGTGATAAAAGATTGTAAAATGCGACCTCTCGTGTTCACATCATCACATCCCCACATCGTGTGGTGCGAGTTAAAATCCCCTAAGACTAAAAAAGGTTGGGGCAGTTCTAAAACTAACCGGACTAGCTCGTCACGGGTAAAAACAGTCCCAGGAGGCAAGTAAATGGAGCAAACTGTTAACGAGGTGCGACCGAGGTCGATCCGAGCCGCCACTGCTTGCAGATCGGTGTTTAGAGGAATCTCTCTTGCTCCTACACTGTGGTGGATGGCTACTATTACTCCACCGTGCGCAACCGTGTCGGTCACCACATCCTTTCGAAAGATAGAATATCCCTGTATGTCAGCGTGTGAATCAGGTCTGAGTTTTGTCTCTTGCAGACATATAGCGACAGGGCAATACTGATTTAAAACTATCTGTATTTCCTGGGTACTATTTCTAAAACCTCTGCAATTCCATTGTAAAAAAGCTTGCATAGGAGCTTGTTAGAAATAGGTTAAAAGATACACGATGAGAGCGTCGCTTTGAGGAGATGAATCCCTTGATGAGACGAAACTAAGCTTGACTAGAAAGAAAAGACTAGGAGTGGTTATGATAAAACAAAACGCTCGTTTCAAAGCCCTGAGTCCGTCGTCCGTCCGAGAGAGGGCGACGTTGTTAGTCCCGGTGGGTTATCTTTGTTCGGTCCCAGGGACTGGGTTCTGGGACGGGATCGTGGCGACGCCTCGCCCGGTGGAGAGCTCGTTGGTGGATAGCCTCTTTTCTGGGGTCACAGCCGGGGTGGAGGCGGCGGGGGCCCATCTCCTTTGTTAATTGAGCCGGTCCCTCCACTCGCCGTCGCGGCGATGGGGTGGCAGGCCTTGCGTATGGAGCCTTGTCAGCTCCTTGGTGACTTTTCACCCGGGACCTCTCCATCTGAGCTAGTCGTGCCCGCTTGGCCTCCCTGGCACGCCTTTCGGCTTCCTGATAATTTAGGTACTCATCGGAAATTTGGATTGGTCGGTGGGACGGCGAGGGAGGTGCGGAAGTAGAGGTTGAGGTTGAGGGTGGGGGGCGAGGTTTGGCCCACGGGAATGGGGAAGGATTCAGGAAGGGAGGAAGTGGATGTGAGGGATTTCAAGGTGGTAGTGGGGGTGCGTGGGGGAGGAAAGGGGAGGTTGGAGGAAGGGCGGGTTGTGGGAGGCGGGGATTTCAAATGAGCTAACGTGGTAGATGGGGAGGAGATGGTCTTTGGTGGGGAAGGTCGAACAGGTCTCTTTGACCGGTTCACCTGAATCCATTCCCCCCTTTCAAGTGCTGATCGGGAGGAGATCTCTGGTTGCTCGTCAGGGCATCTGTACGTGGTGGGTGCGACTTCGGTCGCTTCGGCTTCTTTTTGGGCTTCCCGCCCTTGCCTTGCAGGCGTCGTCAGAGGTACTCCGAAAGCTCGAAGAAGGGCAGTCAACTGTGCTATTAGTTCCGAGGCCATGTCTGGCTGTACGTGTTGTGGGGTTTTAAAACTAGTTTTGGTTATTGAAGCGTATGATCGTCTGGGGTGGGACTTTTCGTAGAGGTCCCTGGCCTCTCTAAACGTTATCTTGTTCGTATGTTTTATTGAGATGATCTCCCTTTCCTTGGTGTAGGTTGGGCACGCACGATCATATGAGGTGTGAGGCTCCTGCCCTTCACCGCAGTTCACACAAAACGGGTTCTGAGAGGTACATGTCTCAGCAGAGTGTTCACGTGAGGCACACCTGCTGCACGCCGGGCGGTTGCGACAATACTGCGTTGTGTGCCCAAATCTCTGACACCTGTAACAGCGCATGGGACTTGGAAGGAATTCTCGCACCTTGACCCTCACATAGCCTACACGTATCTCGGGTGGTATGTCGGTTCTGTTAAATGTTAAGACAACGTTGTTCGTCGGAATAAACTCTGCCCCTCTTTTTGTTTTCATTTTCCTTGCGCCAACAACTCCGAAAGTTGAAAGCCCATCGACGATTTCATCTTCAGATACATCCTTCAGGTCAAAACAGTTGATAATACCCCGCGATGTATTCTTTGTCTTGTGTGGTTCCACAGTGATTTCGATAATTATGTTTTCCTTTGTGCCGTTCTTCCGAACACAGTACACAAACTCTGACAGTGTAAGTGCCTTACCAGCCTGCCCTGCATCCGCGAATTCTACTTCCAGTGCTCCGTCATTCAGCTTCTGGCACCTCACAATTTCACCAAATCTGTCGCAACCGTCCCTCCTCTGGAAGGGGGACAGGGACGCGAGGCTCTTATTCCTACCTCTGAAAACTAGTACACGAGGCCCGGGATTATATTCCATGGAGAGGTTCCGATCTCCGCGTGGATGAATACTTGTCTGGCCCCTACGAGAGGGACCAGGAGAGTTTTTTGGGTTAGTGGATGCCATGTGTTGTGTGTTTTGTTTCCGCTCCTCGGGCGCCCCACCACAGAGGGGCCCTACCGGGGGGACGCCTGAGTCCCGCGGACGGGAAGACGCCAGGCGCCCGAGGAGTTATACGGGGCAGGCGACGCCATCACCCGGCCGGGAGAGAGAGACTCACCACCCCGACCGGGATCCAGCGCCGCCCACCCCTTGACCCCTGCCGGCCAGGCCAGCAGACTCTGGACCAAGGCCCAGGCCTCCGGCCCGAGGCGACAAGTCACTTGGCCCGTGTGAGGCCCCACGGGCCCGCCCGCCCCTCCGGGATATCGGGACCAAAGAGGTGTGTTGGTCCCCCGTCACAACTAGCACCGTGCGACGGGGGACCTCAACCTCCAGGACTCCGTCAACCCCGGGGGGCGGGCCGAGGGGGCGCGGCTACCCCGATAAAACTGAGCTGGAGGGCAGGACCGGGGAAGTTGTCCTACCTGCTCATGATAGGGAGAGTTGGTGTTGCAGGGCCAGAGGGAGGACATGGATGTTGAGATGAGATTGGCATTGGAATGGGAGCGTATGGATGGAAGGACGAGTGAGGCACTCCTAGTCTGACCCCTCGCCGGCTCACCGATGGACTGGGATTCCGGGTCCTTAGGGCTCTCAATCCCCCCCACCACGGAAAGGTGGTGCCTCGTCGGGGGGGGCGCACAACATTTCGATTGATCTTCATCTGACGACCCCATTGGTGGTGACCGTTTTCCCATCTGGCTGACATATCGAGGAGACACAACACTGCGTACCAGACCCCAACAACGGAATCTACGCATGGCTGACTGGGGCACATTTCAAACTCAACTTAAGAAGGCATTCTCCACTCCAACTGGACAAGAGCCACAATCATTAGAAAGTTTCTCATCGCTGCTCTTAGGGCAACATCGGGGTGCATCCCGAAAGCATCGGGGTCACCTTGTAGAAACCTTGTTTCGAGGTGGACCACGGAGTGTCGATATGCCCTTCGGGCACGGTGCCACGCATTCAAAGTATTTAATCGAAATAGTACTACGACTAATCTAATTTTTTTTCGTAAGGCAAGAGCGAAGGTACGTCGAACCATCTCGGAAGCCGACCGTATGTCAGAGAGCCGTACCGTATGTCAGTACGTTGAATCGGTCTTGCTCCCCGTCGTAGGTATGGTCCCGAGTGAAAATAACTTGTGGCACACACTGTTCAATTCCTCTCCCTGTGCTGCGATTAGCGAACCAGGATGTCAACCATCCTGCATAAGTTCCCTATGCGATTAGCTATGCTCTATCGCAAAGAAGTCGAAAGAGCTTCGCTAATCCCGACTTTTTACGCCACAAAGCTATATGGGAATCGATGCCAATTGATTTTACCACATCAATGCACCATTCATACAATCGTCGTTTTACCATGGTAGGATTAACCTACGCAATCGGATCACTCCGACCTACATCAGAATGGCCGTACGGTATCCATAATGTCATGCTGAGGCGCCTTCCGCCCTGCACTCTTGTCTCCCTGCTTTCCTCTTTCAATTCATTGTGGCTAAGCGGCCATTTTCCCCGCTGTTGTTGGGAATCCGTTGTAATCCCTATGGTAAAACCAGGCAAACCTGGCCGCGACCATTTGCATTATCGTCCCATCTCGCTGACATGCCTTTGTAAGCTCTGGAACAAATGGTAATTGTTCGCCACGGCTGGTTTCTCGAAAAAGAAGTCATCTTCTCAGGCTCTCGGTGTGGGTTCAGGAAGAATCGTAGCGCTATATACCATGTTTTACGACTAGACACATAAATGTAACACCTCATGAAAAATAGGCACATGGGAGCAATTTTCTTTGACATAGATGCTACCTATGATACAGTGATACAGTGTGGCGTTACGCAATACTCAAGAAGGTGTGGAATCATGGGATACGCGGACCGATTGGACCCTTTTTAAAGAACTTCCTGTGTGACCGTATTTTCCGTCTCCGCGTAGGAAACCATCTATTTCCACGTTTTTCCCGGGAGAACAGCGTCCCACAGGGGAGCGTACTTTGCGTTACGTTGTTTATAATTTTAATCCATAACAGAAAACGGACTATCACCCAATGTTAGAAGGCTACTCTTTGTTGATGATTTCGCTATTTCGTCATGTGCGGGTCGATCACCATCCATGGAGAGACAGCTACAGATGGTAGGTTTTGAAAAGGTGGACGATTCTAAAAGCCTTCGATTTTCTACTTCTAAAACGGAGGCTGTTCACTTCTACCGACGTCGTCACCATTGTCCAGATATGGTAGTTCAGTTGTATGACCAGCAAATACCTGTGAAGCTAGCGGCTCGCTTTCTCTGCGTCATTCTGGACAACCGGCTATCCTACCGCGACTACCTGCAGACATTGTGAGATAGATGCTTCCGAGCGATGAATAACATGAAAAGGCTTTCACGAACTAAGGAACTGACAGAGCAGCGCTTTTAATGTTATATCGATCCTTATCCGCTCGAACCTCAATTATACATATTTTATATATGGCAGTGCCAGTAGTCCGTGAAGCGGAGGCTCGACACCGTGCACCACACAGCATTACGGATCGCCACAGGGGCATTTCCGACGTCGCCAGCTACGAGCATTTTGGCAGAGGCCCATGAGCCATCGTTGGCAAACAGACGCGAGAAGCTGGGACGCCGATACGCAATAAAGCTGAAGCAGTTTCCAGCGCATCCTACATGCAAATCAGTTTTTTCACACCGTATGCTGTCAAAATTCCCGTGGGCAAAGACGTGAGAGAATACGACCATTCTGTGTCAGAATCCGTTCGCTACTTCAAGAGGCTCAAATCCCACTACGAGGTGTTGCGAGGATGTAACACACGGAAATTTCGCCAGGGGAACTCACCTCACCAGAAAGTGTTGTCTCACTTGCCAATGCCAAGAAAGGGTACACAATCCCACAGGTTTCAAAGCAGAAGCCCTGGAGCTACTATATTTGTATCGTTGCTACTCACGAACGTACACTGACGGGTCCAGGACAGTCAATGTAGCTGTTTGTGCATTTGTATGTCGGGAGGCTGCGAGATCATCTACTTTACCACCACACTCATCTATGTACACTGCAGAGTTGCTTGCGATTACCAAGGCATTGCTTTATTGAGATTGGAGATGAAACCATACGTCTTATTGTAACAGACTCGCCGAGTGGCCTTCGGGCCCTTGAGTCTTTTTCGCCATCAAATCATTTTGCTCCAGAAATTCTAGCACGTAGCACGTAGCACGTAGCACGTTTACCACGCAAAAGTGAATCCCTTCCTCCAAGGAAAGTGGCACGAATGCTGGAACTCCCAAGTTTTAAACAAACTTCGTTCCATCAAACCAGTTCTGGCACCATGGACATCATCGCTGAAAAAGAAAATGTAGGAGAGAAGAGGTGATTCCGGCACGCTTCCGAATAGAGCACACATATGCAGCACACGTTTACCTTTTGAGAAATGAGGCGAGGCCACGCTGTTCACGGTGTGGTTCACCGATGACAGTTCGACACATACTGTTGTCTTCTCCCAACTTCATGGTGGAACGAAGACGTCACTTCGGACCAAATTTCCATGAATTGTCGTTCTGTGATATTTAGGTTATAATTCGGGGATCTTCCAGACAGGCCAATTATATCGATATTTATCGACTGTTCAGATCGACGTAATCTACCCCTTTCCAGCATAGACTCATGCCGCCAGGGTAATTCGAAAAAGGAGATATTGACGCTACATAACCAGCAGCAGTTGATGCGCCCCTAAACCCAACTAATCAAGTTGCTATTGTAGTATCATGCCACTGGCTTGAATGAGGTACCGCATGCCACGGGAGGCTGTGCGGCTACTGGTTGAAGCTCTCGTGTTCCCCCACATACGATACTGCACGACTGTGGTGGGGCAGTACGACTCAGCATATACTTGTGCAAAAGTGTATCAACTTTGGTGCTGGCGTCATCGCCGGACTGATGCATCGTAGCGTGGTCGCTGAACCGCTCTGCTGCACTCATACCGCCAGTGTAATTTGGAATAACAGAAATGGGCGCTACATAGCCAGTAGCAGTTGATGCGCCCCTGAAACCAACTAATCAATCAATCAATTGAATCCAGATGTGATGGCAAATCTCGCTGTACTGACGCAACCGGTCGAAACCACCCTGACGTCTGCAATGAATTGGTGTGGGCAAAATGGGCTCAAAATAAACCCGTCAAGACAGAAGTGCAGTCGTGGCGTCGATAGATTGACAGCACCTCTTATACTTTTGAAATTCAGAAGTAAATAATATGTATACATATGTATATATATATATATATATATATATATATATATATATATATATATATATATATATATATATATATATATATATATATATATGTATGTATGTATCTATGTATCTAGGTATATATATATATATAGTATATATAGACTATATGTATATATATATACTCGATGCGCCCTTAGGCCCAAATAACTACTTATACCACACCACGATTTCGTCAAAATAGAAACAAAATGTCAGTGACCATGTACTATGTGCAGGTCTGCCTTGAGTGACCCATATTATTTTGTTCTGCTTCAGGTTTTCTATCCAATGGCACCAACTCGATTCCCCAACAAGTGAAGAAATCTGCTTCAAATGGAAATCTGCAGAAAGGATTAGACCTGCAAAAACACCACGGCATCCAGACGACTGAAAGACAACACCAATGTGACACCTGTCACAAGACGTTTGCGCGCAAAGCAACCCTGCGGGTACACCGCTGTATTCTCAAGGATGTAAGGTTATACTCGTGTGGCACCTGCGATCAGAGGTTTCCGTGCTACGGTGACCTGCAAGTACACCGCCGCATTCATATTGGTGAAAAAGCATTCCAATGTGAAACCTGTCATAAAAGGTTTACGTCGAATGGAAACCTGCAAAAACACCACTGTATCCACCCGGGTGAAAGGCCATTTCAATGTGACACCTGTGACAAAAGGTTCCGAAGGAAAGCGACCATGCAGGTACACCGCCGCATCCACACGGGTGATAGGCCATTCCAATGTGACTCCTGTGACAAGAAGTTTACATTCAAATCGGAACTGACAGTACACCGTCGCAGGCATACCGGTGAAAGGCCATTCCAATGTGACAGCTGCCATAGAAGGTTTACATCCAATGGAAACCTGCGAAAACACCACCGTATCCACACGGGTGAAAACCAATTCCAATGTGACGTATGCGACAAAAGGTTTAGGTGCAAATCGAACCTGGATGTACACCGCCGTAGCCACACGGGTGAAAGACCATACCAATGTGACACCTGTCACAAGAGGTTTATGTACATATCTAACCTGAATGTACACCGTGACAGCCACACGAGTGAAAGGCCGTTCCAATGTGAAACCTGTCATAAAGGGTTTACGTCCGATAGAAAACTGCAAAAACACTACCCTATCCACACGGATGAAAAACCATTCCAATGTGACAGCTGCGATAAGAAATTCAGGCTCAAATCGCACCTGGATGTACACCGCCGCATCCACACGGGTGAACGGCCATACCAATGTGACACCTGTGACAAGAGGTTTACGTGGCAATCGAACCTGATTGAACACCGTCACAGCCACACGGGTGAAAGGCCATACCAATGTGAAACCTGTCATAAAAAGTTTACATCCAATGGAGGCCTGAAAAAACACCACCGTATCCACACGAGTGAAAACCGATTCCAATGTGACAGCTGCGACAAGAGGTTCAGGCACAAGTCGCTCCTAAATGTACACCGCCGCATCCACACGGGTGAAAGGGGACCTGACCTGTGACACCTGAATGTAACACCTGTGACGAGGTTTTCGTGCCAATGGAACCTGACAGTACACCGTGACAGCCACACAACGGATAGGCCATACCGATGTGACACCTGTCGTAAAAGGTTTACGTCGAACGCAGGCCTGCGACACCACCATTATATCCACATGGGGGGAAAACCATACCAATGTGACACTTGTGACAAGAGGTATGCGTGCCAATGGAACCTGAAAGTACACCATGACGGCCACACTGGTGAAAGGTCATACCGATGTGACGCAAGGTTTACGATCAAATCGCAGCTGGAAGCACACCCTCGCAACCACGCTTGTGAAAGACCATTCAAATGTGAAACCTGTGAAACGAGGTTTGCGACGAC
The DNA here is from genome assembly GCA_034440615.1 of Ashinkailepas kermadecensis. NCBI lineage: Eukaryota > Metazoa > Arthropoda > Thecostraca > Neolepadidae > Ashinkailepas > Ashinkailepas kermadecensis. The sequence continues at coordinate 44,510 of JAOTOM010002113.1, read as the reverse complement.
AATCCACCTGGATGTACACCGCCACAGCCACACGGGTGAGTGACCATATCAATGCGACACCTGTAATCAGAGGTTTATATGCAAATCGTACCTGATAGTACACCGCTGCATCCACACGGGCGAGAGACCATACCAAGGTGAAATATGTGATAAGAGGTATACACAGAAGTGAAACCTGTATAAACACCACCGTATCCACACGGGTGCAAGATGATATATATGTGACATCTGTGACCAGAGGGTTTGGTGTACACAGACCAGCAAGGACACCACCGCCTCCACGCGCGTGAGGGATCACTCTAATGTCATACCTGTGGACGATGTTTTCTGTGTAAATCCGACCTAGCAAAGCACAGTGACCTGCGCAAGCACGACTAACAATGTTGTGGTGATTTGTGTCCTAAGGATTTTCCTCGTGCATCTCACTCATCACAACATTGTCGTACTCACGCTGACGAGAAACCGTAGTGTTGTTGGGTCTGCGATGACTCAGTTGGCAAACAGCTGTCACGATGTGGTAGCATCCGCACGGTAAACAGCTTGTAGCGTTACGGTGTATATGGAGAGTCATGTAAGGCGCCAGAGACTCTGTTGAGCTCCATGGCATACACTGCAGGTGGGCCACTATCGCTGTGGCAGTTGCGACAGGCCATCCACGTTTGTGTCAATCTCACAGCACGTTCCCTCTGACGGCAGTTTAACCACACTGCATGGAGCCCGTGGGAAGTGTTTCATATTTGAGTGACTTGTAGCATGACATTGCATACCTATACTATGCTAATGTGGTGACTCATGGCAACAGCTGTTGAGGTGGAGGTCGAGAACCACCATGGCACTGGCACACCCTAGTATCTGTTGTACCATATGCACTATGTCAGCATCAACTGTATGTAATGTATAATACAATCGAAGAGCTTGGATGTAGTCGATGCGCCCTAAAGCCCTAATAACTAACTAACTAACGAAGAGCTTGGAACGTTCCTGGATTTGCCTACCTTGCAAATATGTGACGTAATAGTTTTCTAAATCATAATTTTTTCATCGTGCACAATGTTTGGCTACTGGGGTCATAAGCGCACCGACGGCAATTTGTGGATGCAGCTCACGCCTTTGATCTCATGGCTGTTCGCTGTTGGCTGTTGGCAACGGATCTCTTGGCTGTTGGCAACGGCATTAGTAGACACAAATACACAAAGCTTGACAGCGCCTTCTTTAGCGATGGTTTTGCATATCATACAGATTTCAGGTCAAGGACATCAAAAATCATGGACATGGAACGGGTCAAAGATAAAAATGTTCCAAAAGCTTCCAAGTGCCGCCATTCGAAGTAGTAGCACCATATCAACACGAAGCCTAGATCCTGCGATCACTTCATGAAGACAACTCACCGTACTCAAATGTTTATTGCGGCCAAAGTCAATGGCCTAAAGTTCGGTTAGCTCCCGCGTTATTTTTTCACTTAGCTCCTATATTAGCCCACGGAATTCAAAGCCGATCTTGCATTTTTTTGCATTGCATCTTGCTTCCTGACGTGGGCCCGTGACGTGGCACACACAGACCATCACATAAAGAGTCCTGCAAACATATCCTCGCTTCAACAATTTTATCCTCACAAGCATTGGGGAAGGGGCGAGAGGCGATGATAGCTCTATGATCTCCCATCACAAGTCGTCGAGGGGTCTTTTGGAGCTGAGCATAGTTTACGTCTTTAGAGATATGGCGAAGTAGTAGTGACTACTTGTAATGCTTGTGATGACTACTTGATGCGGGCACTGCCGTACCTGTGAGGCGGCCACTGCTCCGTCTGTGAGGGGTCCGCTGTTACGGCTGTGAGGCGGCCTCTGCTGGGGCTGTGAGGCGGCCTCTGCTGGGGCTGTGAGGCGGCCGCTGTCACGGCTGTGAGGCGGCCTGTGCTCTGGCTGTGAGGCGGCCGCTGTCACGACTGTGAGGCGGCCGTTGTCAGGACTGTGAGGCGGTCGATGTCATGGCTGTGAGGCGGCCTCTGCTCTGGCCGCGAGGCGGCCTCTTCTCTGGCTGTGAGGCGGCCGCTGTCACGACTGTGAGGCGGCCGCTGTCACGACTGTGAGGCGGCCGTTGTCATAGCTGTGAGGCGGCCGCTGTCACGGCTGTGAGGAAACCGCTGCCGCACATGTGAGGTGGCCACTGTGACGGCTGTGAGGTAACCACTGCCGCACTTGTGAGACGGCCACTGCCGTGGCTGTCAGGAGGCCACTGCCGCGGCTAAAACTGATAGGCAATGGTGTAAAATGTTCTATCAGTCGTGCCTAATCTTGCATTGTTCAGAAAAATGATTTTTCCTAACGTACTCTTATTTAGAAGTGCACCACCGACATTCATTTGGACCAGGATACCATTCATATCTGCGTGTTTTCATGTTTCTTCCACAAAATGTACCTAGCTGAGAAATGTGCTTAAGAAGATCTTAAACAAATTCATACGGGACTCGACATTTCATCTCTTATATACACGGTGGAAGATTCCGAGCAATTGATGTCAGGTTGCCAAATATTGCTTGGGATTTTTCATCTTTATGTGCCAAACCCCAGATTGTATCATCCTTAGCTATCTTCGAGCACATTTTGTTCATCCTCCACTGTCTCCGAACGACTTTGTTGATCTGCACAGTCGGTGAACAAATGATTTACAGACAGTCTCTCATTCTCTTCCCTGCATGCGACGGCGACGGATTTAGAAGTCCCTATCTGCAGGAGGACACTCCTATTGGTGCGCCAAAATTAATTCAGGGCACCAAGCGACACCTATTGCTGAGGAAGAAAATCGACGAAAGGCTGGAAGGCAAGCAAATCTTCAAAACTGGGCAATCACGAAAAAACACGTTTCGGAGATTTGAAGCCATCGAATCCCGAAGGACGCCTGTCCCCCCACCATTGGACCCGTACCTGATCGGCGACCAATTTCCAAGAATTGTATCTCGTCGGCGACCAACGAAAGGTTTTTTTAGCCCTGATCACGCCTGTCGCCGATAATTGGTTGTTAGTAGCGGGTTAGTCTAAGCATCCCATCCAGGGTTGTCTGGCAATTCGGCTCATCTACATCCGCCGTTCCTCTGGGTAGCCGTGTTACGTTTTGAGTTGCAAGTTAGTTCGGCTCATCTGCGTCCGATGGCTGCTCTGGGTAGTCGTTTCCCATCCTATTTTTTCCTAAAGCAAGTCCGCTCACCTACGTCCGATAGCACCTCGAGGTAACCATTTATTTATAATTGAAATGTGGATGGGCTCATGTACATCCGACGCCTTTTGTGGTTGAAGATTTACGTGTTTAAAAAAACTACGAGTGTTTCGCGGTCGTGCATTGTGTGTTGAAGTGAAAATGAGTGTTGGTGGTGTGGTGCTACAGTGCTCCTGCTAGTTCTGTGGCGTGCAGATATTCAAATGGCAATTGAAGGAGTTCTGGGTGCTTGTCACATAGAAGCGATAGAGGCGACAGGGTGATGCCGTCTTTTTGGCAGAAGGCTTTAAGTGGTTGTCTTTGAGCGTTAAAGCTACTACAGTCTAGCGGGATGTGGCCCATGCCATAGGTGTTGTATATATATATATATATATATATATATATATATATATATATATATATATATATATATATATATATATATATATATATATAAACACCTGCCAACACGCGTGTTAATAAAATGTAACGGAGAATATGGTTTTCAAGCGAAAATGTACGACATAACAGAAGTCAGATTACCGAAGCAGTCGCGGCAAGCCGTCACCGTCACATCAAGTGTGATGAAGTTTGTTACGTGGGAGAAGCGGGAAACACTGTACGCCAGGTTCCCAAATCATCTTTCGTCCATTCGGTGCGGAAGAGGAGAGCTTCCAGTGAGTAAGCACTCCAACGGACTGGACCACGAAATCGAAGATTTTCGCAAAGTTGGGCTAGAAAGTGTTTGGAATGAAAATGTGTTTTATAGACGGAAACGGATAAACAGATGGATTAGCATATTGGGAACTGATTCGAAAGCAGGGGGCCTTAATCGGAGAAAGGGATTTAGGAGGTGAGATGGTGCATGATGTACATGACACCGTACATGACGGTGATGTCTCGTCGCGACCGCTACGGTAATCTGGATTCTGTTATATCGTACATTTTCGCTTGAAGACCGTATGCTTCGTGAAATTTTTTTTTTAGCATGGTTGGATTAGCATATTGGGAACTGAGTCGAAAGCAGGGGCCTTAATCGGAGAAAATGATTTAGGAGGTGAGATGGTGCATGATGTACATGACACCGTACATGACGGTGATGTCTTGTCGCGACCGCTTCGGTAATTCTTGAAGACCGTATGCCCCGTTACATTTTTTTTAACACGCGTGTTGGCAAGGGATGGTTTTATCTTGGATCCGCCTGTTAGATTATACGATGCGTGGCTACATAGTTGTGCGGAATCGGAGGTGTCCTACACAGCTTCGATTGACACCTGATTTTCATCTTAGCATGAATTGTTTTTATTGTCGAATGTGGCGAACACATGGCGCAATGTGGCACTGAAGAAGTTACGATTTCATATTGAAACTGTTTATATGCATATATTATACATACATACATACCCACCCACACGCACACACACACACACATATATATATATAATATATATATATATATATATATATATATATATATATATATATATATATATATATGTGTGTGTGTGTGTATATATACATACATGCATTATGCATTGATTCATCTACGTAAATTTAACGTTAAAATGTACCTTGATATGGTTGATATTGAAGTTGGGTAATTAGGGACCAATTGAACTTGAATTTTCCATTCCAATTCCCCTTTACTTAAGAAATCATACATATGCACAAGTCATGGTTTGGCTTTCGCCATCCTGCCTGCGCCACTGGCCCAGGGGTGTAGTCAATGGGTCAAAGAGCTTTCGATCACCAGGTTCCTCGTACGTTACATGGGACCTCGCAGGCCCCGGAAACCTCTGAATATCTGAATCCACGCTACGTCAGCCAAGTTATTATCTCACTTTACTGAGGAAATATGTGAAGGATTCGCCGAAGTAATGTCTAAACTACTGCTAATTCCCTTGTTCAAGTCGGTCCAACATAGGTGTATGTTGGACGAGTTCAGTGCCACCATGTAGGATTCGCATAAGGTATGTTGGTGTCCAAATGTCCACGAAACTTGGCATGTTCCTACTGTAAAATAATTTAATGTAGACTGTGATGCTGGTTCAGCAGAGCACCATCTCGGACCGGTGGAAAATGTCAGTGTCGTACCGACACGGGCATAGGACTGTTCCTAGCTATGCACTGCCTGCGCTCTGGGAAACTTCAGCGACAGTGTGCACCTACATTTGTTCATCTGTGTTTGCATGTATATAATACAAGAAGTGCGTATAATGACCGTTTAGTATCACTGTTGAGAGCATTTCCGTCTCAGATGTACCCGTATATGAGATCTACGTGTGTTATGGAAAATCAAGACAAGCTGTTCATTGTTGACGCGCACATCATATAGAAATCGAAACCCTTACGAATGTATAATGTTCTTATATTGTGTCTTCTCGGCATGTGTGAAGATATTAGATCTGCTAACGAAACGCTACTTCATAGTGAGATTATTGGCACACATTTACATGCAGCTTGGTAAAAATAATATGATGATGAACGGTAAGTTACAGATCAATTGAGTGAAACTTAGTACTTTTCCAAAAATTCGGACATTTCCCAACGTTTCGATTCCATTGCATTAATCAGGGAACCTAGTTTCCCTGATGAAGGCGATGAAGTCGAAACGTCAGGATATGTATGATTTTGTTTATAAAGTACTAATTTTCACTCAATTTATATGTAACGAACCATTCATCATGGTACTATTTTGTATGTCTCTCCGTCAATATGTGTATGTGTATCCGTCAGTACCAATATGTCTCTCCGACAATTCAACGAGCAGCTTCCATACAAGAACGCCGTCATCAGACGACTTGAGAGCCTCTCAAAGAGGCACCTGAACACAAAGTATGCTGGCTGTATCCATAAAGGAAATGATATGCGCGCATACACACACACACACACATATATATATATATATATATATATATATATATATATATATATATATATATATATATATATATATATATATACATGCGTGGGTGTATGTGTGTGTATGCTATATAACATTTCATTTTTCCCCGGTCCGACTTTCGGCGCCTCCACTTTTATACCTTCAACTTTCCGTCCTGTTGACCATTGCACCAATCGAATTCCGTGCGAATTTTGTTCATGAACCGTTTGTCCGTGCTACTTTGTTCCTTTTGACTTCAGGTCCGTTTCACGTTCGCAATTGGACTTTTTGACATCTTCACCTGTTCGTTGGACTTTTAGCGCTTCGAACTCTTTTCAATTATACTTTTCATGCGTTGATTTTTTGCGTTTCGACTTTTTGTCCGGGTATCGAAGAAATGACATTGAGACGACTCGAAATAAAATCCAACTAAAACCTCCACATCGCAGCCGTGGCATGGGACCAGCCTCCGGTTTTATGCGGGACAAGGCCAGCGTGCTGACCGCCGCGCTCGGGTCAGATTTCCCGAGGCTTGCTCAATTCGCCAACCGCGCCCCGCACCCTCCCGCTCGCTCTATCTCCTGCCCGCAGCTGCACCCGGCATCAAAGGAAGCCGAACGGAGGGACAACAAGTGAGCGGGGTCAGCGGTCGACTCCGGAAAGATTGAGCAGGAAAGATGATGGGACATCCGTGATCAATCACAGCATTGCAGCAGCAGCTAACCGTCGCACGACAGTCGTCACGACCGGTCGAGATTCACTTGACGATCGGAGGAAAACAAGCTTTCCGCAAGTACCGAGGTTGATTTTGGCTTCAAATTAGTGCACCTTCAATGCAAATTATAACAACTCGTTGCCTGTTTCGCCATCCACTTATTACGCATATCTGGACTTCACTTCCATTTTCGATCACCATGGTGTAGTACATGAAAAACAGTCACGTACGCTAAACGCGATTGCATCCTTCGCCGTGGTAGATTGTACATACACAAAACAGTCCTATGCGAACGAGCGCTTTCTTCGCTTCAGTCGGATGCGCCTATCCAATAGACGTTTTGCGGTATTATTATGCTGTTATGTCAGGTGTCGCTGCACACTCTGGAATATATCACGCAAATAAAAAGTATGAGACGAACATCGAGGTACATGTGACATGAATCTTCCGCCAAAGTAGCTCAGCTTGCTCCTCACTAATGAGCGATTCAGCTGCTTCACAACTCAAAGAATGTACACAAAAGCTCTTCGAGGTTAGTACATGATCAATGTTTCACAAGCACATTATTCACGTAAACGGGCAAGCGCGCACACACGAGCACAAGCGCGCACACTCACTGTATTACAATCCAATACAGTTTTACAATCCAAATACGCGTTACAAGAATATTTTCACATTATTTATCTGCACACACGATACTTATAACCATACAAGAAGGTCGGGACCACCATTCTACCCAAATATAACTTCGATATAACTATAACAAATATAACTCGAACATGGGAATTGGCAATGGTTTAGACATTACTTCGGCGAATCCTTCACATATTTCCTCAGTAAAGTGAGATAATAACTTGGATGACGTAGCGTGGATTCAGATATTCAGAGGTTTCCGGGGTCTGTGAGGTCCCATGGAACGTAAGAGGAACCTGGTGATCGAAAGCCCTTTGACTCATTGCCTACACCCCTGGTCCAGTGGCGCAGGCAGGATGGCGAAAACGAAACCATGACTTGCGCACATGTATGATTTCTTAAGTAAAGGGGAATTGGAATAGAAAACTCAAGTTAAATTGGTCCCTGATTACCCAATTTCAATATCAACTATATCAAGGTACATTTTAACGTCAAATATACGTAGATGAATCCATACATACTGCATGTACATATATATATATATATATATATATATATATATATATATATATATATATATATATATATATATATATATATATATATATATATATATATATATATATATATATATATATATATATATATATATATATATATATATATATGTGTGTGTATGTATGTATGCATATATATGTATATACACAGATTCAATATGACATCGTACCTTCTTCGGTGCCACATTGCGCCATGTGTTCGCCACATTCGACAATAAAAACAATTCATACTAAAATGAAAATCAGGTGTCAATCGAAGCTGTGTAGGACATCTCCGATTCAGCACAACTAAGCAGCCAATCATCGCATAATCTAACAGGCGGATCCAAGATAAAGTCATCGCTTGCCAACACGCGTGTTAAAAAATGTAACGGAGCATGCGGTCTTCAAGCGAAAATTTACGATATAACAGAAGCCCGATTACCGAAGCGGTCGCGACAAGTCATCACCGTCATGTACGGTGTCATGATCGTATTGTTTTGTTAGATCTAACTTCATTTCGTTAGATAGCTGGTAAATTATTTAACCAAGTGGCATGCATATTGTATTCGGTTATTGACGTTTCGGATTGAAACATTCACAATCACCGCTCTGCACAATGCAAATAAACACACAAAAGTAAACTTCACAAAAAATGAATTGAGCACTAGTTTCACACGAGCTATTCTGGCAACATCATCTCACATTTCGTCTATTCCTGAAGGACTATTCACACAGCAAATATATTCTCATCTGAACTATTTACAATCAACATGAAGCACTAGGATCGCATTTACATCGCAACGTTATTGCCACTCCCTTCGACCTTTTTGGTCATGCATTATTCCAGAGTGACAACGTGACGTGTGTGCTGACGTGTTTGTGCATTTCTGGTGTGTGTTCACGTATGTACAAAGACTCGAGCACCATGAGACGTGTTCAATCCGGGCAAGACTTCGTCCATACGAAGACTGTAGGCTTCGTGCAGTAAGCTACATTGGTGCCACCACAACCTCCCTTTCGAGAAGACTAACAATGCACCTCAGAGATGGAGCACCAAAAGACCACATGACAAACTGCCACCAAACACTGCTAACACGAGAACACCTTACCATTACCAACAACACCACCATCATCACGTCTTTCCCGGACCGAACATGTCCATGGTGCTCAAGTCTTTGTACATAAGTTAACACACCAGAAATAAGCGAACAAGTCAGCACACACGTCACGTTGTCACTCTGGAATAATACAAAGCCAAAAAGGGCGAAGTGTGGAGGGTGGGGGGGGAGGGAGGCAAAATCGTCGGGATGTAATTGCGATCTAGTGCTTCATGCTAATTGTAAATAGTTCAGACGAGAACATACTTGTTTTGTGAGTGGCCGTTCAGGAATCGACGAAATGTAAGATGATGTTGCAAGAATGGCTCGTATGAAACCAGTGCTCAATTAACTTTCTTTTAAAACTATGCATGTGTGTTTATTTGCATTGTGCAGAGCGGTTATTTTTTAAATGGATTAAGGTTTGAATCCGAAGCGTCAATAACCGAATGCATCTATGTATGCTACTTGGGGAAATAATTTACCAGCTATCTCACGAAACGAAGAAAACAATACGATCAATCGAAAACCTAGAGAGAAAACATGCTAAAGGTGAATACGCTCTTCTCTGCAACACTCAATGTGTAAACTAACACAGATATATATACATATATATATATATATACATATATATATATATATATATATATATATATATATATATATATATATATATAATATATATATACATATATATATATAATATATATATATATATATATATATACATATATATATATATATATGTATATATATATATATATATATATATATGCTCCTCGCGCGGTACATTTATGAACCATCTGGAAAAGTACGCTCGTAAGCGGCTCTCGACTCTTCCTGGCCACTAGTAAGCAGCAAACAGAGGCGAATCGAGGGGGTCTTCCCGTCCTCTCCCTTAGCAACCAAAAATATACTAGATCAAACAAGAGATTTTGCAATCTTTACCATGCAAAACCAAACGTTTTCTTCAGGGCACCAACACATCTTTTTGAAGGCACCATCACATGCAGCCGAAAATTCGCTGTTCCGCCGCTTGTTCACTCCCAATTGAACAGACGATTTGCGGCCAAGGTTAAGCGTGCCGGCAGTGCCACGACGGCCGGCACGGCCGACAGGCTAAATACGATTATTCCTGGCTGCATGGGACGCACCAGGATTTTCTTCAGGGGCGACCAGGAAAAAATGTCATGAAACAGAGACCGCTTTCGGCGCGCTGAAAACGTTTGGTTTTGCATGGTGAAGATCTCAAAATTTCTTGTTTGATGTAGCATACTTTTGGTTGCTAAGGATGGCGAGGGGAAGACCCCCTCGGTTGGCCTCTGCTTGCTGCTTACTAGTGGCCAGGAAGAGTCGAGAGCCGCTTACTAGCGTACTTTTCCAGATGGTTCACACGTGGACCGCGCGAGGCGCATAAGAAAAGTGGAGCCGCCTTGTCAAGGCCGGTTCGACAACATTCGCAAGAACAGCGCTCTCCCAACGAATGAGCTAGCCCAGCGGCGCGCCGCAATTCCGTAGTTCATGCATTTTGTTTGCCTTGTGATCATAAATATCGTTTTTTTTTTTCCTTCACCATGCGTAACCAGAACTCAGAAGACGAACTGTTGGTGAAATACGAACGATGATTGATAGTTGCACTCTTTGAAGGCAAAATACATTGTGTGGATAGTGATGCATTGCGCATTCACCAATTGTTATATTATAGGCATGTAGTATACATTATAAAAGTATATATAATGTGAAAATGTTAATATCTACGGTACCCAACGGTCGCTAGACTAACCGATATGGTCACGGTTAACACAATATATATACATACACAAATACATATATACAAGCGGCACCCTGCTGAGCAGTAGCGGCGACAGTATTCGGTCAGCTCGGTGGGTGGCAATCAGTCCGTAGTGTCCAGTGGTGAGCATTCATGGCATATTCCAGGATTAACGGTGGCTGCCGCCGTCAGCAGACCGCCTGTCGCCGGGGTGAGCGATGCCATGCATTTTTTGTGTATTGTGGGTGCTCACAAAGGTGGGTTGATGGAATTTGAAACCAAGACGCGGTCCCGACGCCAGACTACCGACTGTCTTCGATGTTTCCATTCGAATATACATACATAAATATATATATATACATACATAAATATATATATATATATATATATATATATATATATATATATATATATATATATATATATATATATATATATATATATATACGCGCGGTACATTTATGAACCATCTAGAAAAGTGTGCTCGTAAGCGGCTCTCGACTCTTCCTGGCCACTAGTAAGCAGCAAACAGAGGCGAATCGATGGGGTCTTCTCTTCCCCTAGCAACCAAAAATATATTATTGTTTGTTTGTTTGTTTGTTTATTTGTTTGTTTGTTTGTTTATTGGGGTTTAGGGGCGCATCGACTGTAGAGGTCATGTAGCGCCCATAACTTAGCTAGTCAAAAAGAGTTATCCAAGCAAAAACTAGTCGAGACGGCCCATAGTACAATACATCATCGAACCCATTACGATCAAGATGCACGGTAGAACCATGACGATTTCAACACCTGCCAAACGTGATATTAGTGAGGCGCATATATTACAGCAAATTTGATTTATAAAAGGAAGCGGAATAGCTGCCCTGATTGGACGAACGGTGACTCGTCACCCAGTAGTTCCCATAACGATACTGAAGTGCATCCAAAGTGACGTCTTCGCTCATGGCCAAGTCGGGGACACGCAACCAATATGTGCTGAACTGACAGTGCGGCGTGGCACCTTTGGCACAGTGGCCTTTGGTCACCATTCATGAGGTATCTATGCGTGCTGTATGTGTGGCCTATACGCAGGCGGCATAGTACTATCTCATGGCGTCTAATTCTACGTGAGGATGATGGCCACTCACCAAGATGGTGTTTGATTCTCCTCAACTTGTTATCTGTCATGGACTCCCAGCTGTCCTGCCATTTCTTGAGAACCGAGTTCCTAATGGCTGGGAAAAAGTACCTCGCAGGGAGAGGAAGACATCGTGTGTGTGGGCCCCGAGCAGCACGCCTCGCTGCAACGTCAGCAGACTCATTCCCGCTGATTCCTACGTGGCTGGGAAGCCAACAGAATACCACCTGTTTACCTTCCATGTTCACTGTCGTAAGTCTAGATAAAATGCTTTGTACCAGTGGGTTCGATGGGTAAAACTCCCTCAGCGCCAATAAGATACTAAGCGAGTCGCTATATATAACATGCAGTTCATCATGTCCGACCTCAATAAAACTCAGCGCATTGTTGATAGCGACCAGCTCAGAGGTGTAGACTGATGCATTCGCGGGGACAGAAAACGTTCGAGTTGCTGTATTTGGTACAAAGGCGCTACCAACACCAACGTCCGTCTTTGATCCGTCCCTATATATCGGAGTGTAGGTTTGGTATGACGATATAAGTTCCATTGCCCTTAGCTTGTGCTCTTGAGGAATGACGTCCCCTTTCCTCAGGGATGTCAGCGACACATCGATATTTGGAATGGCCAGTCTCCAGGGAGGTGTCTTTAAAGATCCCACACGCGTCACACCACACAATTTTATAGCACTGTCCGCGAAGAGGGCTTGGATTCTCGCGCAGAAAGGGGCAGATGTCCCCAGTCGCCTGCCTCTAAACATAGCCCCGAAATATACTAGATGAAACAAAAATTTTTGAAAACTTTACCATGCAAAAACCAAACATTTTCCTGAAGGCACCATTACATCTTTTTGAAGGCACGATCACATGCAGTCGAAAATTCGCTATTCCGCCGCTTGTTCACTCCCAATTCAACAGACGATTCGCGACCAAGGTTAAGCGTGCCACGACGGCCACGACGGCCGACAGTATAAATGCGATTCTTCCTGGCTGCCAGGGACGCACCAGGATTTTTTTGTCAGGGGTCAACCAGCAAAAGATGTCATGAAACAGAGATCGCCTTCGGCGCGCTTCGCAAGCTGAAAACGTTTGGTTTCGCATGGTGACGATCTCAAAATTTCTTGTTTGATCTAGTATATTTTTCGTTTCTAAGGGAGTGGAGGGGAAGACCCCCTCGGTTCGCCTCTGCTTGCTGCTTACTAGTGGCCAGGAAGAGTCGAGAGCCGCTTACTAGCGTACTTTTCGGGATGGTTCACACGTGGACGGCGCGAGGCGCATCAGAAAAGTGGAGCCGCCTTGTCAAGGCGGGTTCGACAACGTCCGCAAGAACAGCACTCTCCCAACGAAGGAGCTAACCCAGCGGCGCGTCGCAATTCCGTAGTTCATGCATTTTGTTTGCCTTGTGATCATAATTATCAGTTTTTTCTTTCTTTCACCATGCGTAACCAGAACTAAGAAGACGAACTGTTGGTGAAATACGAACGATGATTGAGTTGCCCTTATTTGAAGGCAAAATACATTGTGTGGATAGTGATGCATTGCGCATTCACCAATTGTTATATTATAGGCATGAAGTATACACTACAAAAGTATATATAATGTGAAAATGTTACAACCTGCGGTATCCAACGGTCGCAAATACTGAGTTTGATATAGGCTTCACAATTAGTGTACCTTCAATGCAAATTATAACAACTCGTTGCCTGTTTCGCCGTCCACTTATTACGCATATCTGAACTTCACTTCCATTTTCGATCGCCATAGTATGGTACATGAAAAGCAGTCACCAACGCTAAACGCGGTTGCATTCTTCGCCGTGGTAGATTGCACATACAAAAAACAGTCATATGTGATCGAGCGCTTTCTTCGCTTCAGTCGGATGCACCTATCTAATAGACGTTTCGCGGTATTACTATGCTGTTATGTTAGGCGTCAATGCACGCTCTTGAAATCTGACGCAAATATAAAGTCTGAGACGAACATCAAGGTACATGTGACATGAATTTTCCGCCAAGTAGCTGAGCTTGCTCCTCACCAATGAGCGATTCAGCTGCTTTACAACTCAAAGAATGTACAGAAAAGCTTTTCGAGGTAGTACATGACCAATGTTTCACAAGCACATTATTCACGTAAACGGGCAAGCGCGCACACACGAGCACATGCGCGCACACGCACTATATAGCACACAGTTAATTACAGGCATCAATCAAAATATGCGTTACAAAAGGGTTTTCACTTCAATTATCTCCACACACGATACTAATAACCATACATAAAGGTCAGGACCACCATTCTACCCAATTATAACTTCGATGGCTTCACGCTCTGTTGATGAGTGGGTTGAGGACAGGACAAGACGGCTGCCATCAGGACCATCAGTATGTGTGCAGACGGCGTAGAACGAACGAATGGCAAAGGGTGCAAAACTGATGGAGAGACAGGATGAGTGGTGGGATTGGCTGGAGGGCAGGCTGGTGCCGGCGAAGCACGGACAAAGGACATGGTTCTCGGGCGCTTGGCAGACGGACGAGCAGAGTGGATTGTCGTGACGGTTGGTGGGTGGGTTGAAGACGTAGCGGGGTAGGTTATAGCAGCGGTTGGTGGACGGGTTGAGGACGAGGCAAAACTGCTGGAAGCATGGACTGGTAGGAGTGCAGATGGCGCACGATCAACGGAAACGGTCAAAGGATGATTGATTGATGGAGGGAGAAGTCGCTTGACGTCATTGGTTGATCGTGGGGCACGTTGGATGGCGGCAGCGGTTGATGGTGCGGCAGGAGGGTTGGCGACAGATGCTGGCGGGCAGGTAAGGGCCAGAGTTCGATGGACACCAACGGCCACCGGATTGATTGACGAGGCAGGCTGGATGGCGGCAGCAGTTGATGGTGAGGAAGGAGAGTTGCCGACAGAGGCTGGCGGGCAGGTGGGGACCAGAGTTCGATGGTTGTCACCAACGGTCACCAATTGCCACCGATCCTGCTCCGGTTACGGAGCAGGATCGGTGGCAGTCGCTGACAAAGAGGCCGAGTCGTCAGCGCCGTCAGCTGGGGCCAAATCGTCATCTGATGATCCCGAAGATGTGGCGGTGGCTGTCTGACGGTGGCATCGCTGGCACGAGATGTTGCCAAAGCCTCGAAGATCGCGAATTCGTTGGGACAGTAGTCCAGCCTCTGAGAAACGAATATATGTTGCAGCGGTGGACTTTTTTTTAAAAACACATGCAGAAGGTTGGTTGGTTGGCTATCGGAGTTTAAGGGCGCATCGAATGCGTCGGTCATACAGCTCCCAACATTCAAAGAGGCATTGGATACTTTTAATTGTGACGGCAATAGAAGATGCATATGTGTACTCCAACATAAAAAATATGCAAATTATTTTATTTCTCGCTATATTGATGGATAATCCAGCTGGTACAAATACTGGAACACACGACGACCTAACTTGAACGGAGAGGGGATCCAGCCGTACAGTGATCCGCGAATGATAGGTCATGTAATTACCAATACAGCAGACCAATGACAAAGTAACATCAAATGATAATGCATAATACAAATATACCAATACAACTAAATGAGAATCGTAGCACGGTATGGTATCACACTTGTACTTAACCTCGTGACACGTCATTCTGACTGACTTTTGTTTGCATTTCACTGTTTGACTGACGATGAAATGGGCGCTGCATGACCGACGCAGTCGATGCGCCCCTAAGCTCCAATAACCAACCAACCAATTCAAGCTATGAGGGGCCAAAGTGGACTTGGACTACCCAAGCATGTAAACAAACGTGGACAGGAACTGTTTACCTACCTACTTCTTTTGTTTCTTCAATTATGTGGAAGGTAATACAGAAATATGATCCAACTTGGAACTGTTGAACATTTAACAACATCTATATTCTTGTTCGGATACACATTTGTACATGCAAATGAAGAATAAGAGATCCTACTGGAGAGTGGGCTGTTGGATTAAAACCCATAGTTTAAGATTATTGACGCACCTTAGCAACTACACCACTCGTCTATTCCACTTCGTCCATGCCACTCGGCCCTCAAATATCAGTGGTGATTACACATCTTCCCTGATTGAATGAATTTACTTCATGTAGAGACGTCTTGACCTAACCTGCACTTCCCAAATCTACCCTACACTACCCTAGCCTGCAATTCCCCACACAACCCTACCCTACCCTACCCTACCCCACCCCACCCGACCCCACCCCACCCCACCCCACCCCACCCCACCCCACTCCACCCCACCCCACCCCACCCCACCCCACCCCACTCCACCCCACCCCACCCCACCCCATCGTGGCAGCACACTCCACGCCTTAATCATTTCCCAAATAAAGTTATATTAGGTTCGGATACCATGGATATTAGATACCTAATTACAGTGCAAACCCCATTTCACCTTGTTGTTGGAGGGGTCACACTTGCTACATTACTGAGAAATGCAGAGTGTGCATGTGGAAGTAAACAACAGTAAAAACTGGACAGATAGCATGATAAAGACATGCCTGTGAACCCAATGACATGCTAGATGTGCATGAAGGATGAGTTCATAAAGTGAGAGGAAAATCCTTGGGTGAAGCTTGTTCAGTTGTATGCACTGCTTCCATCCATCCCCAGAACCATTTAAAATGGAACTTGTTCAAGGTGCCCACATCAACATAAAATCAAGCTTTGCTCATTAATGGCTGTTGGACACACTGCAGCGCTGAATACCAGGGCTAGAATGATAGCCTGTTCAAGCATTTTTCTAATTCAGAATATCACACTCTCAGTTTCCTCATTTAAAGATTGAATGGGGCTGTTTGACAATCAGCTGCCCTGCGATAGAGTTCTCAAGATTCCCTGGCAAACGCAAACAGAGATTACGATGTCACAGCTTTGAAGACAAGTATCCGATTAGACGAGCAAATCATTTTCCTCTTCACATCTAGGTTAGTTAGTTATTTGGGCTTCAGGGCGCATCAACTTCATTGGTCATGTGGCGCCCATTCTTCACATCTAGAAATGCGAAGAATAAATCGAACCCTGTTGCAGACTGATGGTGTTTTGTCCGTCGCACAATTGCAGCCAATTGAGGAGAGATGGAAGCTCGATATTTGGTCACCCAAGTGCCAGGTTGACGAAATACCTAGGCTGAAATAGATTCCCATGTGACTAAATCTCCAATCTGAAGTGTCAGATTTGCTCCATCACGATCTCCTCAGTTGTGAGATAATTGCATACATAGGACTTCCCGTTATGCGTGTTTTGAAAGCTATCTAATTTGGGGATACCGATATCAACGATAACCATACAAATGTAGGGCGGCGAGGTCGGGGGCGGGGTCGGTGTGGGGGGATGGATGGGGAGGGGTAGGTAGGGGTGGTGGTTTGGAGGGGGGGGGGGGTTGGAGTGGTATTGGGGGTGGGGTGTGTGTGTCTTCGTATAGTCCTCTTGTCGGCGCCCCGTAACTCGTTATCCTAACACAAATTTATAATAGCGAGGTCAAATCTTCTCATTTCACCACTTCCATCCGTGAGTGAACCTGGCTTGGTCGTGGCGCCAGGGATAGAGGAACCGCATCATTAGAGAGACCTAGGAGGGGGGAGTAACAAGAGTAATGGACGGACATTGGTGTTGGAAATGCTTCCGTCACCGGCCCTCGTCCAGCTTCGGGGCCCCCCCGACGAGGTACCACCTTTCCGTGGTGGGGGGTATTGCGTGCACCAATGACCCGGCGACCATCCTACCGGCGAGGGGTGAGACTAAGAGTGCCTCACTCGTCCTTCCATCCATACGCTCCCATTAAAATGCCCATCTCATCCCACCATCCATGTCCTCCTCCTGGCCCTGCAACACCGACTCTCCCTATCATGAGCAGGTAGGACAACTTCCCCGGTCTTGCCCTCCAGCTCAGTTTTATCGGGGTAGCCGCGCCCCCTTGGCCCGCCCCCCGGGGTTGACGGAGTCCTGGAGGTTGAGGTCCCCCGTCGCACGGTGCTAGTTGTGACGGGGGACCAACACACCTCTTTGGTCCCGATATCCCGGAGGGGCGGGCGGGCCCGTGGGGCCTCACGCGGGCCAAGTGGCTGGTCGCCTCGGGCCGGGGGCCTGGGGTTCTCCCCAGTGTCCGCCGGCCCGGCCGGCTGGGGTCAAGTGGTGGGCGGCGCTGGATCCCGGTCGGGGTGGTGAGTCTCTCTCTCCCGGCCGGGCGAAGGCGCCGCCTACCCCGTATAGCTCCTCGGGCGCCTGGCGTCTTCCCGTCCGCGGGACCCAGGCGTCCCCCCTGTTGGGCCCCTACGTGGTGGGGCGCCCGAGGAGCGGAAACAAACACTCACCATATGGCACACACATCAAACAAAAACACTCCTGGCCCCTCTCGTAGGGGCCAGACAAACTTTTACCCACGCGGAGATTCCATGGAATCTACTCCCGGTCCTCGAGTTCTCGTGTTCAGAGGGAAGAACAAAAGCCTAGCGTCCCTGTCTCCTTTCCATAGGAAGGATGGCTGTGACAGATTTGGCGAAATTCTGAGGTGTCAAAAGCTTAATGATGGTGCTCTGGAAGTTGAATTCGCGCAATCGGAACAGGCTGGTATTGCACTCACGTCGTCTGAATTTGTGTACTGTGTGCGGAAAAATGGCAAAAAAGAAAACGAATCCATCGAAATTACTGTAGAGCCAAATAGAACAAAGAACACCTCGCGGGGGATCGTCAATTGTTTTGATCTGAAAGACGTGCCTGAAGATGAAATTGTAGAAGGGCTTTCACAGTTTGGAGTGATCGACGCGAGAAAAATGAAAGTAAAAAAGGGTTCAAGCCTGATTCAGACAAACAACGTCATCTTGACATTTAACAGGACGGACATACCTCGAGATATACGAGTAGGATATGTCCATGTTAAGGTCCGAAAATTTCTCCCAAATCCCATGCGTTGTTACAAGTGCCAGAAATTTGGACACACGACACAGTACTGCCGCAACCGCCCAGCGTGCAGTAAGTGTGCCTCAAACCAGCACTCTGCTGAGACTTGTGATTCTCAGAACCCGTTCTGTATAACTGTGGAGAAGGGCAGGTGCCCCACACCTCGTACGACTGAACGTGCCCAAATTATATTAGAGAAAAAGAGATTATTACAATAAAGCATACCAACAAGATATCGTTTCGAGAAGCCAGAGACCTCTATGAAGGATCACACCCTAGGGTATCATACTCCGCAAAAACCAAGAAAGGTTTAACAACCCCACAACATGTACAGCCAAACGCAGCATCCGAGTTGATCACACCATTGACTTCTCTGCTCCGAGCGTTCGGAGTGCCTTTCGCGTCGCCTACGAGCAGAGTGCAGCAACCCCGAAGCGACGTGGAAGCGACTGATATCCCACCCACCGTGAATGGAAGCCCTGACGACCACTCAGTGATTTCCCGAGTAGCATCAGCAGGCATGGAATGGACTCGGGACAACCGGTCCAAGAGGCCTGGTCGTACCTCCCCACCCATGTCCGGCTCCTCCCAAACTTCAACGGTACCTACCCAGAAATCACCACTCCCTACATCCGGCCCGTCCTCGAGCCTCCCCTCTCCTCCCACACGTACTCTCACCACTACCTTGAAATCCCTCACATCCACATCTTCCCTTCCGGAATCGTATCCCGCCTCCGTGAGCCACGTCTCGACCCCGCCCCCAACACCCACTTCCGCACCTCCATCGCCGTCCCATCGATCAATCCAGATACCCGATGCATACCTCCATTATCAGGAAGCCGAAAGACGTGCCCGGGAAGCCAAGCGGACCAGGCTTGCTCAGATGGAGAGGGCCCGGGCGAGGGGCCACCAAGGAGATAAGGCTCCAACCGCAAGGCCTGCCACCCCATCGCCGCAACGGCTAGTGGAGGGACCGGCTCCTTCAGCCAACGAAATGGGTCCTCCACCGCCTCCGCCTCGGTTGGGGCCCCACAAAAGAGGCTTGCCACTAACGAGCTCTCCACCGGGCGAAGGGTCACCACGCTCCCGCCCCAGAACCCAGTCCCAAGGACCAAATAGGGATAACCCTCCGGGGTTAACAGCGACGCCCACTCTCGGAAGAAGGACGGAACCAAAGCTTTAAAAGTAGCGTTTTCTTTTATTATAACTACTAGTCACTCCGTTCTAGTCAGTTTTAGTCCATTACATCCAAGAGTGTATCGCTCGAAAGCAATGCCCCACCGCACATCTTTTAAGTAATTTTAACAAGCTCTTATGCAAGCTTTTTTACAATGGAACTGCAGAGGTTTTAGAAGCAGTACCCAGGAAATACAGGTGGTTTTAAGTCAGCATTGCCCTGTCGCTATGTGTCTACAAGAGACTAAACTCCGACCCAATTCACGATGTGACATACAGGGATATTCAATTTTCCGAAAGGATATGGAAACCGACACTATTGCTCACGGCGGTGTCATGGTGGCTGTCCACCACAATGTAGGAGCGATGGAAGTGGCCCTGAGCACCGATCTCCAGGCGGTGGCTGCTAGGATCGACGTGGGTCGCATCCCAGTGACAGTTTGCTCAGTTTACCTGCCTCCGGGAACTGTTTTTACACGAGATGAGCTCAGCCGGCTAGTGTCTGAACTACCCACACCCTTCCTAGTTTTAGGAGATTTCAACTCCCACCACACTGTGTGGGGATGTAATGATGTCAACAGCCGAGGTCGATAATTACAATTTTTTATTCTGGAAGAATCGCTATGTATTTTAAACACGGGCATTCAAACTCATATCACGATGCCTTCCGGAAGCACATCAGTGCTTGACTTGAGTCTGTGCAGCCCCGAGCTTGCACAACATTTCGATTGGACAGTGGCAGAGGACCCCATGGGAAGTGATCATTTCCCAGTATGGTTAAGATTTCGACAGAACCTTCTTCTGAGTACTAGACCACGACGATGGAATTTAAATAAGGCCGATTGGGAGACGTATGAAAGGCAACTCAAAGACAGTTTTGGCGACCTGACAGAACGGCAACCACTTTCGATAGAAAGATACTCAGCTGTCATTATAGAAGCGACAACAGGGTGTATCTGGAAAACATCTGGTACTCCCCGTAGAACCCCTGTCCCGTGGTGGACCGAGGAGTGCCGAGACGCCATCCGAGCACGGCGCCGCGCATATAAATCATTTAGCTACAATAGTAACACAGCAAACCTAATCGCCTTTCGAAAGGCGAGGGCGATAGTACGAAGAACCATCGCCGATGCCAAACGTATATCATGGAAGAAATATGTGAGTAACCTGAATCGTTGCACCTCATCGTCACAAGTATGGTCTCGCGTTAAAAGGATTGCTGGCAAATTCCGCTCAACCCCTCTCCCTGTGCTGCACATGGCCGACCAAGATATCGCCCACCCCGCAGATGTTGCATACGCGATTGGTCAGGCGATATCGCAACGAAGTCTTGACAGCGGCGCTGATCCCGAGTTTGTAAGACATAAGGCTCGATGTAGTTCCACGCCTGTGGACTTCATTACTTCGGCGCACCACGCATACAATCATCCCTTCACCATTGCAGAATTAACTTCAGCCGTCAAATCTCTGCGAAATGTATCAGAAGGGCCTGACGGAATCCACAACGTTATGTTGAAGCATCTTCCACCGTGTGCTTTGGACGCTTTGCTCGTCTCCTTCAACGCACTGTGGCAAAGCGGCACATTTCCATCTTCATGGCGGGAAGCCATTGTGATACCAATAGTGAAGCCGGGTAAGAGTGGTCGCGACCCTCTACACTACCGTCCAATTTCTTTGACATCATGCCTCTGCAAGTTGATGGAGCGAATGGTAAATGTCCGTCTTAGCTGGCTCCTCGAAAGCAAACAGAATTTTACAAACTCACAGTGTGGTTTCAGGAAAAATCGCAGCACTCTGGATCACATATTACTCTTAGACACTGTAGTACGATATAATTTTATGCAGAATCGACACGTGGGAGCAGTGTTCTTTGATATAGAGGCTGCCTATGACACAGTATGGCGACCAGGAATACTCAGGAAACTGTGGAATCATGGGATACGTGGCGAAATGGGAACATTCTTGGAAAACTTTCTGTCTGATCGCGTTTTTCGGGTTCGCGTGGGAAGCCATGTTTCACAAACCTTTGTTCAGGAAAATGGTGTCCCACAAGGCAATGTACTCAGCGTCGCACTATTTGCAATTATGATAAATGACATAGAAAATGGGTTATCGCGAAGCATCGGTAGATCACTTTTTGTTGATGACCTGGCCATCTGGTCATGTGCCGCGCGGTCTCAGTCTGTGGAAAGACAACTACAGATGGCTGTGGCTCGTCTCGAAAGGTGGACCATATTAAACGGGGTCCGATTCTCTACCTCGAAAACGATGGCTGTCCACTTCTGCCGACGCCGTCTTTGTCCAGAGATGGCAATCAAGCTATACGGCCATCAAATACCTGTGCGACCAGCGGCCCGTTTCCTGGGAGTTATCATGGATAGCCGGCTGAGTTACAGGGAACACATTGACACTCTGCGCGATAAGTGCTTCAGAGCCAATATTTTGAAATGTGTTTTCCGAACGACTTATGGAGCTGACAGAGCAACTCTTCTATTGTTATATCGTTCTCTTATTCGCTCGAAACTAGATTACGCATCGTTTATATACGACAGTGCGAGTAATTCAGTGAAGCGGAAGCTCGACACTATACATCATACAGCATTACGAATCTCCACAGGGGCTTTTCGGACATCGCCAGCTGCGAGCCTTTTGGCAGATGCCCACGAGCCATCGTTAGCAAGCAGACGTGAAAAGCTGGGACTGCGGTATGCAATTAGGCTAAAGCAGTTCCCAGCACACCCCACATACAAGCCCATTTTCTCGCATCACATGTTATCAGTTTTTAGCGGGCACAGAGGAGAAAAACTGAGACCCTTTTGCGTCAGAATCCGCTACCTCCTCGAAGAGGCACGGATACCACTACGAAGTGTCGCGAAAATAAAACACCCTGGCACCCCACCATGGGAACTAATTTCACCTACGATAGATATTTCCCTAGCGACGTCCAAGAAGGGAAACACACTTCTAGACCTTTTCAAGGCAGAAGCACTGGAATTACTGGAATCCTATCGATGCTACTCCAGACTCTATACTGACGGGTCCAAAACAATGACAGGAACTGGCTGCGCATTCGTATGTGGAACGGTAACTAGATCTTTCACTTTACCACCCCACGCATCTGTGTTTACTGCGGAATTGGTGGCGATAATTAAAGCCTTATGTTTTATTGAGGTTGGAGACGAAGATCTCAATGTCATCGTAACAGACTCATTGAGTAGCCTCATGGCCTTACAATCATTTTACCCATCCAACCATCTTCTTCGGGAGATATTAACTCGCATGACATCATTGAGCAGAGCTGGTAAGAGGATTTCCCTCTGCTGGGTACCTAGCCATACCGGTATCACTGGTAACGAGCTAGCCGATGCTGCTGCAAGGCGCGCGGCGCAGGCTCGTTGGACTCGAGCCTTGCCTATCCCCGCAAGGGATTTCTATTCGGAAGTATCCGCCTTTCTCCAAGAAAAGTGGCAAACAAATTGGGACTATCAGGTTTCAAACAAGCTCCGATCTATCAAACCAGTTTTGGCACCATGGCCATCATCACTGAAGAAGTGTAGGAGGGAAGAGATAATTTTGGCACGACTGCGAATAGGGCACACTTACGCTACACACCGACACCTTCTGATCAAGGAGGAAAAACCACGCTGTTCTCGATGTGACGCGCATATGTCAGTCCGTCACATTCTGTTTTCTTGCCGCAACTTCCAGGAGGAACGAATGCGTTACTTCGGTCCAAACTTTCATGCCATGTCGTACTCTGATGTTTTAGGAGAAAGCTCGGAGATCGTTGCCACAGGCAAAATATACCGTTACATAGCGGCTATTAAGTTTCACGTTATATATCCCTTTCAATAATGGTCGTATCGAATCCCAGATCATATTCTGAAGAATAAAACAGTTATGGGCGCTAGATAACCACTAGCAGTTCAGGCGCCCTTAAGCCCAAATAAACAAACAAACGAACTGGTGAACACAAAAGTGATTGCCACAAAATGGCCCAATATATTTTCTGGGGCATTTTCCTCCGTATATTGTACAGATAGCTTACCCGGCCCAACTCCAAATTACTGCAAACAGCACTGCAAAGCATTGAGAATACAGAAGCTGATGTGCTCAGAATGTTGTGTTAGGTGGATGGATACCACAGCATGGGTTCTGATGGGATCCACCCTCAATTGCTTGCATCTTGTTGTGTGCAGCTTGTAAAACCACTTTCCATCATTTTTAGATCATCCCTCACTAGCACCTCTCTGGCACCTCTCTCACTGAGGCACTGGCGCCTCTCTCCTTCCTTAGCACCCAAAAATACACTAGATGAAACGATACATTTTATATTTTCACTACTCAAAATAATAAATTTTTGGCATGCTTTGTGCACCTCCAGCTTTCTCATTTCCATCCCATTTCTTTTTGGAGGGCCCCTACCCCTTCAGAAAATCCTGGCAGTGCCACTGGTTACATTTAAAGCATGTTAGTCATTGTACTAATCAAATTCAAACATAAAATTGTTACAAACAGGAGTGAAACATATGAGACTGCACAAAAACGTGTTTATATGCCAATGCATGCTATGCACTCTCCCTCAAGAAATATAGGAAAAGTGTGGAAGAAAAAGGTGGTTGGGTGTGGATGGATGGGGTAATATATGTAATGGAGAATGCAAGCTTACAAACACAACTCAACCTAACCTAACCTAACCTAACCCTGAGTATGTTTATGGCAATGTTTGATCACATACAACCTACTGATACTGCATCAGCTAAAACACATTACTGTAGGATCACCTAAAACCTACATATGTTGGATCACCTAAAACCTATGGATCCTACCTGCTGGATCGCTTAAAACTGACGAATGTTGGATCACCTAAAACGCATGGATGCTTCATCATCTAAAGTCCATGGATATTGGTTAACTTAAAATCTACTGGTGCCAGGTAGTCCAAACCTTTGCACCCAAAATATTGGTAGCAGTTAATGAGGTACTAGGAAACTTGATCACAACTCACCGTATGTGGTCGCACACAGTGATCATGAAGGGAATACAAAACATTGATGTCATTCTTATATACATTTATTTAAAAAAAACACTGCAACAGAATACAGCCTAGAACCAAGGTAACCTATTGTGCTTTAAGGTGTTCATGAGACAAGCTTCACACACATTTTACTGCCATAAAACAAACAAAATGATGAAATTTGATTGTTTGGTTAGAGTATGCTTTTTCGTAAGTTGGTAAATTTGCTTTTAAAAAATGGCATCAGAAAAGCATTATTCCCTCAAAAGAAGGCTAGTTTAGGTTGAGCTAGTTTGTTGGTGGAAAATTAAGAACAAAGATTGCTTCATGTTATCCCACATTTATTCTGGGGATTTTTCGTCAAAGGGAGGTTTGGCTTTGTTATGATCTAATGCTATCGACCCCCTGCCATATTCTAAATGGTATAGTCCACTGATCAGTCCAGGGGAATTGTCCTTCAATTGTTCTGCACCCAAACCTATCCTGACTCACCCATCACATTCACATATTAAGCCCTCAAAAGTTCCAAAAACCTACACCAATGGGCAGTCATATATATACCTCTACTGATTACCCAAATTAATCCCTTTTGCAAACCTCAAACAAACCACATTTCACCAACATAGTCCTTTAGGATCAATCAGAAAGAACTACCTTGCTCAATTGAGCAGCTTAATATTAGTTCTCATTGAAGTTTGGCAAGTCCATTCTATAGACCAAGGTTCATATATCAGAGTTTACCCCATGACAAACCAGACAATGCATCACACACATGCATATGAGCAGTAGCATGAAGCGCATAGGTGTCTTCACTGTTGGGGGAGAGTGGTGTGAGCACTGGGAGCAGTTCCTCCTGCAACCTCTAAACACTGTATAGGAGCAAAATGATCAAACCTGGTCAATGCAGCATCAAACTCAAATGCTGATGGCTAAGCTTTATAGTCTGACATGACCATGCTGAAGGGATACTCCCATGCATACCACACCAGCAGGAAAAATGGGATTAACCATGCATGATATTTCAAGAGTAAATTCATTTGAGAAAAAAAATCACCCTGTTTGGAACTAACGATATTTCCATTACAATGCACTTTAATGCCTTTAATGCACTTTCATCATTGAATCATTCTAGGAGTTTACCCCATGACAAACTAGACAATGCATCACACACATGCATATGAGCAGTAGCATGAAGGGCACAGGTGTCTTCACTGTTGGGGGGAGAGTGGTGTGAGCACTGAGAGCAGTTCCACCTGCAACCTCTAAACAATGTATAGGAGCAAAATGATCAAACCTGGTCAATGCAGAATCACACTCAAATGCTAACGGCTCAGCTTTATAGTCGGACATGACCATGCTGAAAGGATACTCCCATGCATACCACACCAGTAGGAAAAATGGCATTCACCACGCATGATATTTCAAGAGTAAATTCATTTGAGAAAAAAATAGCTCTGTTTGGAAATAATGATATTTTCATTAAAATGCACTTTAATACCTTTAATTTACTTTAATCATTCTAGGAGATTTCAACCTATCATCAGTGCACTGGCAAGATGGTGTTGCTAAAACAGTGGGTATTACTCCCACAAGTTGATTCTTTGTTGACTGTTTTCATATGCTTGGCATGACTCAATGGATTCACCAGCCTACCTTTGTAAATCCTGGGAACACGCTGGACTTAGCTTTAGCATATGAGGTAGATAGGGTGGGACTGATGGAGATATTGCCCCCCCCCCTGACCAATGCCAGCACAGCCCGATTCCAATTGACTGTTAATTCCAGGCAAGGAAATCAACTATACCTAGCAATACCACCCTGAAAAGGTGTTGGTACAGAGGGAATTAACACTATCAGCCCTTACAGACTTATACATTCCAAGAGTTGTGCCAAACGTACATCCTCCATGGCCAACCAGATCTGTCTATTAAGCAGGCAAAAGGTTGCATGAAAATGTACCAACAGAACAGAAACCAACATGGGAGAGCATCTACACAGGCAGGTTTTTCACTGATATAATTCCAAGATTTAAATAGACAGCATAGAAACTTTAGTATTCACTCCCAGATCAAGCATAGATTGTCATTTATTTGCAAGCCATCATGCAAGGAATGAAAGGAATTTCATTTATACATATATGACACTAGAAAATCAGCAGAACATCCCTGATGCCATTGAGGGGATATGAACTGGTAAACACACAAGTGATTGTCACAAAATGGCCCAAGATATTTTCTGGGGAATTTTCATCAGTACAGATAGCCTACCTAGCCCCACACCAAATTACTGCAAACAACACTGCAAAGCATTGAGAATACAATTACAGAAGCTGATGTGCTCAGAATGTTGTGTTAGGTGGATGGATCCCACAGCATGGGTTCTGATGCGATCCATCCTCAATTGCTTGCATCTTGTTGTGAGGAGCTTGTAAAACCACTTTCCATTATTTTTTAGATCATCCCTCACTACTGGAAACAATCTTAAATGCTGGAATAATTTGCAAGTTATTCCAATCTTTAAGAAGGGTTGAAGGTATGATGAACTCAATTATTGACCAGCGAGTCTTACTTCTGTACTATGGAGAAATCCAGAATGCTTAATTGTTGAGAAGCTGACAGCATATTTGGAGGACCATCACTTGCTGGATAAAGGTTAATTTGGCCTTGGAGGCTCCATACCTCCAATGTGATAGGTCAAATTGGCTTTGGCAAAGTATGCTCCATAGAGGATCAGCTATTGATGTACAAGACTCTCTACCTGGCTTGATGAGGGCTATCTGGTGGATGTAATTTTCTTTGAATTTTCAAAGCCACTTGATGCTAATCATGCTCTCCTACTAACAAAACTGAGAGCCATGGGAATTTCAGAGATAATCTTCATTTGAAGTCAAAATTGGGTAATTTTTTTTATAAAAGGTGTTTTTTTATTTTGGGAATACTATATCAGAATAAGATGTTTATGAACATGACTAAGAGGATGTGACCACTCATTTTCGGTGCTGATGCTTGCTTTTCAAATTGGACGATGATGTCACATTGGCATGGTGTAATGATGTTATAGGTATGGAATTGAGGCTTTGACTGGCTAATGCTACAAATGGTTCAAATACCCTAATGAGATGGTCAAAGTAGCTTAGCCTAACCTAATCTAGCCTGCTTACCTCTTGGCTTATCATAGCTATAATTTATATAATGCACCATGAGGTTAGGTTAGGTTAAGCTAACCTAACCTGAGGGGAAGGAAACAAAGGGTAATGTTAAATGGATGTAAATCTGATTGGAAGGATGTTCTGAGTGGAGTACCACAGAGCTCTGTTCTAGGGCCACTTCTCTTTATCATCTTTGTAAATAACATTGAGGTAGGGCTGAGGAATAGAGTGTTCAAATTTGCTCATGACATCAAACTGGTAGGAGTGGCAAACAGTTGTGATCAATCTAGTAATATTCAACTAGACTTGGAGGACCTAAAAAAGTGGGCTGATCAATGGCAGATGTCTTTTAACTATGACAAGTGTAAGGTTATGCATCTGGGGTCTGGAGGTGAGACTTTCATATATACAATGGGAGGGAGGGAACTGGATGTTATTGAAGAGGAAAGGGACGGTGTGTTGGTTTCAAATGACCTTAAAGCAGAGAAACAATGTAGCTCAGCTAGGAACAGGGCACTCAGAATGCTGGGACTCATTAATAGAAGTGTGATGTATAAGAGCAAGGAAGTCATGAAAAAACTGTACTTAGCATATGTGCGACCCCACTTGGAATATTCTGTGCAAGCTTGGAGCCCCTACCTAGAAAAAGATATAGACAAGTTAGAAAGAGTGCAACGCAAAGCAACTAAACTCATCAGTGGACTAGGTAGCTTAGAATATGGAGAAAGGCTTGTGGCATTAGATATGTACTCACTCAAGTATAGGAGATTAAGGGGGGACATGATTGAAATGTACAAAATTGTTAAAGGACTAGATTAGGTCAATTTAAATGGTGCTCTTCAGTTTAAAGTATCACACAGGGGTCACCAACTCAGGTTAGACAAGTTGAGGTGTAGGACAGTTAAGCGACAGCAGGTCTTCAGTCAAAGGGTTGTTGATCAGTGGAATGGGCTGCCTCATTGAATGTATTTAAAAGTAGGGTGGACAAATTTTTTAGGCAGGAAAATCTTGTTTTTGATTTCTAATTTGGATGGAGGGGATAATATTTATGTTAAATGTGCACGGCACAGACCCCTTTAAGCAGGGGCTATGGTAGCACAATGGGTGTGGTGGGAGGAGCTTGCGATTGTTGGGGGTGTTATGCAATAGCAAGTGGATGATGCTAGATAGGCTGGGATATATAGCTTCCTAGGAACTTGGGATTAGGGATTGATTGGGGTGAGAATATGTACATTTATAGTACCTTTTCTAGATAGGCTTAACACAGATGGGCCCCTGTGGCTCTTATTAAGCTTTAACACTTTATGACTTTATGACTTTAAGCTAGTTTGACCATATCATTAAGGTATGTGAACCATTTGTAGCATTAGCCAGTTGAAGCCTCTGTGCCATACCTATGACATCATCACACCATACCGATGTGATGTCATTGTTCAAATTGAAAAGCAAGCATCAGCACCAAAAATGGGTGGTTGCGTCTTCTTAGTCACATTCATAAACATCATATTCTGAGGAAAAAAACAATTCCAAAAATCACCAAACACCTTTTATCCAAAATGTATCCAAAATTGTATCTGTGTGAGGGAAATGAAGGTGAAGTACATTCCAGCAAGCCAAAGGAAGGGCTTTCTTTACCTTTTGGCCGACAGATACTGCCAAGGTTAGTGGTTTGTAAAAATATGTACAGTGGGGAAAGTTACATCACTGGAGTCAGGGAAGTGACGTCACAGGAGTCGGGTATCGATGTGTTAGGTTAGGTTAGGTTTAGTTTGGTTTGGTTAGGTTAGTGCCCGTCAACACCCGACTCCTGTGACGTCACTTCCCTGACTCCTGTTCCCCACTGTACACCTCTTTACAAATCACTAACCTTGACAGTATGTGTCGGCCGAAAGGTAATGATTACCAAAGGAAGTTCCATGTGAGGTACCCAGGGGCTCAGTACTATGTAGGCACTGTTATTAATTATTTTGTTTAAGTATTAATCACATGGCATATACTCAGAGTTCCAGGTTTTTGCAGATAACCTAATGATATACCTCAAACCAAAGTAAAAATATATCACAGACATGCTGGCTGGCATTTTACAGACCCAAAAAGGTGCAGATATTCTGGTTCGTACTCCCATGTCGTGGGGACTAGCAATGAACAAAAGTGCAGTTCTTAAAGCACACCATGACTCATATGACTGGAATTATATATGCATGAATATGAACCTGCTGTGATAATATGAAGGCATGATAATATGAATAACCTTGGCCCTTACGCACATTATTACCTGGATGGAATTCAGACACTTTGTGGAGATGCATAGGCATCACAGTAGACAGAATCTTGCGGTTACATTAACACATTACTGGTATTGCACGGGAAGGTGGAAGCATTGCCAGCAACCTACTAAGTCCTACCTACCCAGGTCCTACCGTAAGTCATTCTCCTGAATTTATGAAAACCCTTGTACATTACTTATATCAGGAGGCCTCTTGGGATTTTACTCGGCCCTAGCTTGGCCCCCACGAAAGCAAATTGGCGGCGTGACGTCACAGCGTAATAAAAGTTTCCCTTGACAACATTTATCGTAATGGAGGGGAGTCACTTTTTGGCGAAACCAAGCGCCAGAAACCATTTCCTTATTTGAACCTACTTGCTTATAAATATCTCACATTTATTCTGAAAGATAACCTTGCCAGTCCCACAGCACCTACGAAATAAATATGGTATGGGAAGAGCAGAAAATGGAGGGAGTAACTGGAAACTACTCAATCACACGTATGGGATTTCCCTAAGGAATTTGGGGATATAACTTTGGGAGGCGCCTACATGTTGTCAGGTCAGACGGCCAGACACATAGCCAGACGAATTCATCAAGGGGAACGATCGTCACCTTCCCCGGCTTTACTCGGTGTGCGTACATCAATAGGCGTCAGGGGCGGGAACAGGGTGGGAGGGGGAGGGGGAATTGAGAGCTGTGTCCCCTTGAAAATTGGCACCCTTCCAGTCGGGAAAAGATGCTCCTCCGGGAAGGCTTGAGTGCACCCCCATCGAATGTTTCAGCCGTGGGCGCCCCCTGAGAGAAAAAGAGGCTCTTTCAGTGTGATTGAATGCACTGTGCTCTAAATTTTCAGCCAGATGCGCCTCTTATAAGGAAACGGCGTCCCTTCGCGGGGCTTAAGTGCACCACCTACTTTTGAAGCCAGATGTGGCCCCTCTAAGAGCAAATATGACCCTCTAGTGTGCTCGAGTGCACCCGTCCCCCGCACGAATTTTTCAGCCAAAGGCACACGTCCAAAGAAGTTGCACCGCTCCCGAGACAGTGTCCCAATGACAATTTCTGGATCCACCTCTGATAGGCGGAATGCTAAATGCAATTGGGGAACATGGTTTCTCCGGGGCCCTCGACTCCTTAGGAAGGAGATACGTTTCCCCAGTACCCCGAGTTGGCTGATGGCCTGTGGGAGAAAAGGTGTTAATTTGAGAGGAAAAAGCACCCTTAGGTATGCTCAAGTGTCCTTCAAGCTCCTCCCCGCTCCGCGTATTTCTCATATGAATGGACACTGAATTCGCCCCTCCCAGGAAATGTGCCCCCATAACATTTATGGATCCGCCCGTGACATATCTGTGGCCTCGTTGCCACCAGCCACCGCGGAGGCAGCTATTGGGGCTAACTAAAGAAGTAAACAATCAAAGCAGGATGGATGTTGTGTACCTGGACTTTAGCAAAGCTTTTAAGAAAGTTCCACACAATCGTTTAATTCAGAAACTAGATGAGGAATGGAATTGATGGGAAGGTTCTAGGTTGGAAACTGGCTGTTATTGAAGAGGAAAGAGGTTCAGGTGTATTAGATTCAAACGATCTGAAAGCAGAAAAACAATGTGTCTCAGCTAGAAATAGGGCAATCAGAATGCTGGAAATCATTAATGGGAGTGTGATGGATAAGAGCAAAGAAGTGATGAAAAGCCTTACTTGGTCTATGTGCGACCCCACAGAATACTCCGTGCGGGCATGGAGCCCTTATTTAGAAAGATATATGGATATACCAGAAAGAGTGCAGTGCAAAGCCACTGGACTCACTGGTCGACTAGGTAACTTAGAATGTGGGGAACAACTTATGACACTTATGACATTAGATATGGACTCACTAAAGCATATAAGGTAAAAGGGTGATGTGATTGAAAAGTCATCAAAGTCATATAAAGTCATTAAAGGGCTAGATCAGGTCAATTTGAATGATGTCCTTCTACTTAGATTCTTACAGAGGGGTCATCAGTTCTGGTTAGACAAATCAAGGTGTAGGACAGTTAAGCGACAACACGTCTTCAGTCAAAGGATTGTTGATCGGTGTAATAGTCTGCATGCTGATGTTGTCAGGAGTCCCCTATTGAATGTATTTTAAAGTAGGGTGAACACTAATTTTCGGGCTGTAAAATATTGTTGGTGTGCACTCAACTGGCCCCTTTAATCAGGATGGAGTCTGAAAATTATTGCTATGGCACCAAAGCCACGTGTTACATGTGATGTAGTAAATAGGGATGGACAGGTAAGGTATATATACATTGTTGAGTGTGTGGGATGTTGGTGGATGGATTGTTTGGAATTAGGGATGTGGTGTTGGTTGGGGGTTATGAGTGTCTTTTTGCTAGGGTTATGGTATCTTCCTTTTACAGACTTATCCTGGATGGGTCCTTGTGGCTCTTATTAAGTCTGATCCCTTTATGACTTGATGACTTTAATGCAGAGAGCTATATGTCAAAACTTTGAGTAGAATGAATGCTTTGATTGAACATGCAAAGGAATATGACGTAGTAGCCACCACTGACTATTTACCACTTCCGATCAATCTGCACCATGGTAGATACGGCCATTATACCCAGTCATATTTTTCAAGAAGAGAGACAGGCAATAAGCAACTGAAAACACATTCCAGCTCTTACATACATACATACATATATTTCGTGATTCACAGGAGGCAAAGGCCTGTTTAAACCTATATCATCGCGTCTCCGGTTTAGGATTTCATATGGAATTTAACTTAATAGGATATAGCCACTAGATAAATCAGGATCTATATTAATCAGGTTTTAATAGGCAACTGCCCTTGATGACGATTAAATATTGCCATTATTTTCAACATCCCGGCAGAACATACATAGGATCTTCAAGCGATTAATAGGCTACCGATAAGAACTCCACATTGTATATTGAATGTCCGAAGGCAGTCCGCTTCACCGTCTCAATCTGTGTAATGCTGTTGGTGTGATCGGAGACCTGACTCCCGACCTACGTGTGTTTCGGTGTGTCTTGCCCACAAATATTAACTTAAATAATTTATATATATATATATATATATATATATATATATATATATATATATATATATATATATATATATATATATATATATACGACAGTGCGAGTAATTCAGTGAAGCGGAAGCTCGACACTATACATCATACAGCATTACGAATCTCCACAGGGGCTTTTCGGACATCGCCAGTTGCGAGCCTTTTGGCAGATGCCCACGAGCCATCGCTAGCAAGTAGACGTGAAAAGCTGGGACTGCGGTATGCAATTAGGCTAAAGCAGTTCCCAGCACACCCCACATACAAGCCCATTTTCTCGCATCACATGTAATCAGTTTTTAGCGGGCACAGAGGAGAAAAACTGAGACCCTTTTGCGTCAGAATCCGCTATCTCCTCGAAGAGGCACGGATACCACTACGAGGAGTCGCGAAAATAAAACACCCTGGCACCCCAACATGGGAACTCATTTCACCTACGATAGATATTTCCCTAGCGACGTCCAAGAAGGGAAACACACTTCCAGACCTTTTCAAGGCAGAAGCACTGGAATTACTGGAATCCTATCGATGCTACTCCAGACTCTATACTGACGGGTCCAAAACAATGACAGGAACTGGCTGCGCATTCGTATGTGGAACGGTAACTAGATCTTTCACTTTACCACCCCACCCATCTGTGTTTACTGCGGAATTGGTGGCGATAATTAAAGCCTTATGTTTTATTGAGGTTG
The DNA here is from genome assembly GCA_034440615.1 of Ashinkailepas kermadecensis. Taxonomy (NCBI): domain Eukaryota; kingdom Metazoa; phylum Arthropoda; class Thecostraca; family Neolepadidae; genus Ashinkailepas; species Ashinkailepas kermadecensis. Next base: position 10,281 of record JAOTOM010002113.1, on the reverse strand, counting down.
GAGACGAAGATCTCAATGTCATCGTAACAGACTCATTGAGTAGCCTCATGGCCTTACAATCCTTTTACCTATCCAACCATCTTCTTCGGGAGATATTAACTCGCATGACATCATTGAGCAGAGCTTGTAAGAGGATTTCCCTCTGCTGAGTACCTAGCCATACCGGTATCACTGGTAACGAGCTAGCCGATGCTGCTGCAAGGCGCGCCGCGCAGGCTCGTTGGACTCAAGCATTGCCTATCCCCGCAAGGGATTTCTATTCGGAAGTGTCCGCCTTTCTCCAAGAAAAGTGGCAAACAAATTGGGATTATCAGGTTTCAAACAAGCTCCGATCTATCAAACCGGTTTTGGCACCATGGCCATCATCACTGAAGAAGTGTAGGAGGGAAGAGATAATCTTGGCACGACTGCGAATAGGGCACACTTACGCTACACACCGACACCTTCTGATCAAGGAGGAAAAACCACGCTGTTCTCGATGTGACGCGCATATGTCAGTCCGTCACATACTGTTTTCTTGGAGGAACGAATGCGTTACTTTGGTCCAAACTTTTATGCCATGTCGTACTCTGATGTTTTAGGAGAAAGCTCGGAGATCGTTGCCACAGGCAAAATATACCGTTACTTAGCGGCTATTAAGTTTCACGTTATATATCCCTTTCAATAATGGTCGTATCGAATCCCAGATCATGTTCTGAAGAATAAAACAGTTATGGGCGCTAGATAACCACTAGCAGTTCAGGCGCCCTTAAGCCCAAATAAACAAACAAACAGCTTCGGGGCCCTCTTAAGTGTTAACGTCCCCGCTTGTTTCCCTCCATGTCATCCACCTGCATGCTCACACGGGTCACCAGACTGGCAAATTGAGGGCCTAGGTAATTATTGTGGGTCAAATTTCGACAACGATGTGTTTCTGACAGCTGCATGCACACATCGGGCCCCAAATATCCCCCACTGGTCCTTAAATACCCTTAGCTAGTTCATGCACACTCACATGCATTCCATTTCATTCTGAACGTTCGCTCCATTAATTACAAATGTATAGTTTGGCCCTCGAATTTTCCCTTCCAGTGGTATGTGCGCATTCAGCAAGTCTTACTTTCTCTGACCGTTGCTTAGGGCTTTCTAGCCCAAAGTTAAATGTTAATTGCCCGTGCTTAGGTCCACAACTGTGACCGGCTGACGCGACACTGTTGGTTGGGAATGATATACTATTACTTTACTGCCTTCAAGGCTCGATGACACTGGGCTGCGATATTCCGCTAGTTTCTGATGGTCTTATGCTGGGCTTGAGTATTAATGGCCGACATACCTACGATTCAATGAGTCAAATGCCTTGCCAGGCCTTGCATTGCTCTAACTTGCAATCGGCGGGCACCCCCACAGGTGGTCCTGGGCCACAAATCGGTCGGGATGGCCCCCTATCGTCTTTCTAACCTATCCTGCCCGGGGTCATGGTCGGGAGACCCTCAAATCCCCTGCCTGTCCTATCCTTGGGGCTTACGGAACGCCAAACTTCATCTCCCCTGTCTGTGCCGTAATCGAGAGGCTGCTGGAATAGCTGAGACGGGAAAGGAATACCGACCTAGCCGTTTTTGGCTTTTACCTAACTGTGCGCACAGATTCATCCCGACCCAAAATTGGTTGCCGCTGCCTGCGAGCTTAACTATGGATCCCGTCGGATCTGACCACCCTCGGGATGCCCTTCCGCGCTCTGGGATCACCAGGCCGGAGGGTTTTTGCGGCCTAGAAATTCTCAAGTGAACCAGCTGCCTTGTCAATATCCAGTCTTTCGGCACGCTTTCCCAGGGGTTCAACCAACAGTGTTTCGTCATTTTCCCGTCTTCTATCAGCCCTCCTCCGTCTCCTCCGAAGAGAAGAGGGCGGAGGCTCACGTTTGGGCCCATGGAAGTTATCGCCCGTGGAAGGGCGGCTTGCAGGCCGTCTCCTCGCGTATTGCGTAATCTGTCTCACGTTTTTCCCTCACAGACGGTAGTCGGGTTCGTCCTGTCCTGTCTTGCTGGCTAGCTTTTACATTTAAGTAACGGACGAACTCGGAATTTATTCCCTGCTAAATCCCTCATTCGCACCTAGTACGTTGGCCACTTAATGGTCAGTGGTTAATGGTTCGTTCCTCAACTGCATCGACTTAAGTATTTTGGACCTCCGAGTATTTACCAGGCCCGCGGCATTCAAGGGTAATACATGCGCTGATAAGTACAAAGCCTGAGGGCGAGTTTCCAGCGATTTGACGGTAACGTTATTTCCCATCGTGACGGCTTTGTGACATTTCCCCCTGGAACAATTTACTTGTAAAAGTCTGGTCTCCAGCATGTCTCGGCGTGACATAAAACGCACACCACGGACCACGGGGTCCTCTATAATTAACTTGAGTCTCAAGTCCATTTCATTCCATTATAGATGTTATTCCCGGTCCCATATGTCATCCGCTTCCTGGGTTCAGTTGTTCGGTACTATTACCCGCACCATTTTAAAGCAGGTGGAAGTGTCGTAGACGCGTGGTGTGATGGTTTAGTGACCCAGTGTTCGGAAAGTATTTGCCACGGCACTTCCAAGTTCAAGAACTCTCGACTCGACGCCTTCGGCCGGGCGACATGTTGATTTGGGAAGCAGGTGTTAGACGGGTGAGTGGCGAGCGAGGTAGAGAGAGCGAGAGAGAGTGAGAGAGAAAGAGAGAGAGAGAGAGATTGAGAGAGAGAGAGAGAGAGAGAGAGAGAGAGAGAGAGAGAGAGAGAGAGAGAGAGAGAGAGAAGAGAGAGAGAGAGAGAGAGAGAGAGAGAGAGAGAGAGAGAGAGAGAGAAGAGAGAGAGAGAGAAGAGAGAGAGAGATAATATATATATATAGATATATATATATATATATATATATATATATATATATATATATATATATATATATATATATATATATATATATATATATATATATATATATATATATATATATATATATATATATATATATATATATATATATATATATATATATATATATATATATATATATATATATATATATATATATATATATATATATATATATATATATATATATATATATATATATATATATATATATATATATATATATATATATATATATATATATATATATATATATATATATATATATATATATATATATATATATATATATATATATATATAGAGAGAAAAAAAGAAGAGAGAGAGAGAGAGAGAGAGAGAGAGAGAGAGAGAGAGAGAGAGAGAGAGAGAGAGAAAAAAAAAAAGAGAGAGAGAGAGAGAGAGAGAGAGAGAGAGAGAGAGAGAGAGAGAGAGAGAGAGAGAGAGAGAGAGAGAGAGAGAGAGAGAGAGAGAGAGAGAGAGAAAAGAGAGAGAGAGAGAGAGAGAGAGAATATATATATATATATATATATATATATATATATATATATATATATATATATATATATATATATATATATATATATATATATATATATATATATATATATATATATATATATATATATATATATATATATATATATATATATATATATATATATATATATATATATATATATATATATATATATATATATATATATATATATATATATATATATATATATAGAGATATAGAGAGAGAGAGAGAGAGAGAGAGAGAGAGAGAGAGAGAGAGAGAGAGAGAGAGAGAGAGAGAGAGAGAGAGAGAGAGATATAGAGAGAGAGAGAGAGAGAAAAGAGAGAGAGAGAGAAAGAGAGAGAGAAAGAGAGAAAGACGGAGAACAGAAGGGCAGAGGGACAGTGGGGAAAGAGGTATTCCCACTTTGTCTCTTTGCGCATTTTATCCGCTGAGTAACGTGGGGTCCCAGCGGATCTACGTTACTTTCATTCTCCCATGGAAAGAAGGGGGTTCATTTGACTGCAGTGAGCCAGAAGGCCTGCACTCTTCATTGACGTCTTCCCGGAACCACGTGGCTCCTCAGTCACTTAAACCGGCTCCTCCGTCACTTAAATTCTTATCGGTAATGTGTGTGCGTGGCTATGTATTCTTTTCCTTCCATTCAGAGTATAAGCATTCATGGATAGTAAAACATTCGTGTATCATCCACACCAACCTTAAACACCATGCACGTCTAAACGATATAACATTCAGGTATCCCCCACCAACCCTGAAAACTATGCTCCACAAGAACCTTATTTGCCACAATTCGCTCCTCCATTTTACCCTTCCCGGGGCAGACGGTTACCCACATCCCACCACTGGCTGGGGCCATCACATATGCATTACAAGGGCCGGTGGCGGACGGGTCACATGGGTTTCATGACAGTTCACGGGGACATTGCCACTCCCTGCTCCAGTTCACTCACATGTCGTGGTATTCACTCGCTTTCCACAGAGTCTTTCAGTAGTTGCCGTGTCGACGAAAGCGTGCGCAGTTCACCGTTTCACAATCACTCCACTCAGCTCGCGAGCGACTCCCGGACGATTCTGCTGGATGTGCGAGCTTCTCGGCGATTCCGTCCAATCTTCCTCCTCCGTCGCAGCCGTGGGTGGTCCGCCTCCGGCGGCTGCCTCGGGTGGTGACCGCCTCCGATGACTGCCTTGGGTGGTCTCTCTGCGACGACTCCTTGGGTGGTCCGCCTCCGGCGGCTGCCTCGGGTGGTGTGTCCCCGACAACTGCCTTGGGTGATGTGTTCTCGACTCTGCCGGGGTGGCGCTTATAAATGGCGCGGCCGGCCCCTGATATCAGACCACGCACGTCAGGCTCTTTGTGCTCCGTGGCCTGGCTGGTGGCTGATAGTGCCGGCTGGTGACGCTGGTGACTGGTGATTGGTGACTGGTGACTGGTGACTGCCGACTGCCGGCCGCTGATTGGCGGTTGGTAGTTGGCAGTTCCTGAGCGGTAGCTGTTTCCAGGTTACTGGGTCAGGCTGATACCCGTGGCTGGGCGGAAGTCACTGCTTGCATTCGCGGTAGCTCCAAATGGCCGCTATTGACAGTGTGTGGGCGTATCGGCGACGAGTAGGCTTCGTGTTTGCGCTGGCTTTTCACAAATTTCTCCGCACCTGCCACGGGTTTCCGGTCGAGGCGGCTGGATTTTTCGTGTCGGGCCGCCGCATGGCGACTGCGTGAAACGCCGTGTTAAAAATGTAAGCCGTCTTACACAAACACCTATGCTATAAACTGGCATTGTATAGCATAACATTGTACATCATTGGTAATCCCTTCACCTGGAATTGCGATACGGGATGTTCGTTATCAAGCTACCGGATCCCGTTATGATGGGCAAAAGTATGATGTCTATAAACGGGATAGTTAGAAACGAGGCATGAAGACTTCCACAAACATGCACAAATAGGCAAGATATCAATACTTCTTTTGGAAGGATGTCTATTCAGTGTTCAGTAAGTGGTATATTGCACCATATTTCGCGAATAATTTGCCACTGATGCAGAACATGTTTCAGCAGATGCAAGGAGCAACAGTGTTCTCGTGTCTGGACCTAAAAGTTGCAAATCACCAGCTGGAGCTACACTCATAGTCACAACCATTAACAACGTTTGTATGTCACTAAGGTCTGTTTTCGTGTTGTCGCTGTCTGCATGGGACCAAGAGCTTACCGATGACAATTCAGAAGGCGATGGATGAAATCCTGAAGCAGTGCAGGTGCAGGTACCCGGGCGATGTCCTCGTCTGTGAGGCGACTAGGAGCGATTGGCAGATCTGCTCACACGTCTGTGGGAACACAGGGTAACATTAAACATGGAAAATGCACACTGAGACAGACGGCTGCGGATTTCCTTGGGTTTACCGTGTCCTCGGCGGGAGTCTCGGTGAGCCCAGAGCGGACTAGGGCGTTAGGACATGTGGCATCCCACCAGCACGAAAGAGCTCCAGTCACTACTGGGTTGTTGGGCTTCTGCTCTCGTTTCGTGCCTGGATACAGCACCCTCGTGGAGCCGCTGCGGAGGATGCTGCTAAAGGAGGCGATGCCGTTCAAGTGGATAGAGGAGCTCGCGGCAGTGCTCAAAGGGAGACGTGCTGTACCCGGCAGTCGGGGAGTCACCATTTACGACCCTCAGCTTCCACAGTCATAACTTTGGATGCAAGCGATGTGGGCCTGTGTGGGGTGTTGTCTCAGCCTAACTCAAAGGAAGAGAGGGTGGTAGCATTCACCTTGTGTACGCTAAACCAAGCCCAGAAGCGCTGCAGTACGACAGAGAGAGACGCTGGCGGTTGTGTGGGCAGTGGCGAAATGGAGGAAGTATCTCTGGAATCAGCAGTTGTCTGCGACTTGACCATGTGGCATTGCAGACACCGCTGACGTCACCGGGTGTCGCCCAATCTGCCATTAAGATAAAGTGGTCAGACTGGCTCATGGAGTACTCATTCACAGTTTAGCGTGTGAAGGGAGGTGTACGTCCTGCAGATGGGTTGTCGTGACTGCCGGCATCGGCAAACGTGGTGGAGGACAAATACAAATGTATTGCTACAAAAAGAGACCATCTGGCGGCAATCGATGAAGAGTTCGTGGCGGGTACAGGGGAAGATCGTGTTGCGTGATCAGGTATCGCGTCCGTGGTCTCGTAGGCCGGGCGACTGCTCGCCTGGCCTTCAGCCATTCTTCCACCTCAGGGATCAACTCACTGTGCAGAGGTATGGCTGTGCGCGGCGATTGCCTAATCGTTCCAGAAAGTCTACTTCGCTCAGACTGCTCAGCCTGGCACATCAGTGGCACCAGTGCATCGTCAGATGCAAGCAGCGACTGCAGGAGCTATACTGGTGGTCTGGCATTGATCGAGATGGTGGAGGCAAGAGCTGTGAAGTCTGCGCCACTGTGTATGGATGAGACGGCGGTACTTTGACATACTCCAATGCATCCAGCGCCTTTACCAGTGGAAGCCTGGAGCAAGGTATGGCGGGACTTTATTGGGCCTATGGATGCAGCCCACGCTCAACGAAATGCCGTGGTCTTGGCAGCCGACTTCGCCGAAGTAGGTAGACGCTGGATTTCGCTCGAAGCCAAACTGTCACGCGTGTATAGAATTTCCAGAGGTCTTGGCGTCACGCGAAGTATACCCCCAGGGAATTGCTGTCCGACAACGGCACGAACTACATCTACTTTTTCAGAAATTACCTGCAGAGTGTGGATGTGAGAGATTTCCGGGCCCCACGCTACACCAGGCAGTATCTGGGGCAGTAGAACGGTGCAATCGCACCGTGAAGGCGACGTTGCAGGCAGCTGACCAACGAGGGCTTGACCGCCGGGCGTGTCGGCAGCGGCTCCTGCAACAGTACAGGAACATTCAAAATGCCATGACTGGTACTGGTACCAGCACTGGGACTAGCACGGGTATGGCGGAGATGCTCCACAGCAGGAAAATCTGCACCGGGTTGCACGCCATAGTGGCCAGTCTAGCTACTCAAAGAGAGGCGTCCTCTCTGGCGCTGAGGCGACGTGTTGCGGACAGTCAATGGAAGGAGGAGTATTACTGACACAATATGTGAAACAGGTGCCCCACTTCCGTGTCAGAGAATGGATCCGATACAAATCGAAAACTCTTCTTTCTTGAAATGCCATATTAGACTTAAAGTAAAATAGACTGCAAATTCTCCCTGTGCCGATTCTTTGGAAACTCACACATAAGAAGTGACATTTATTTAAAATCGCGCCGCATAGTAGTGGCAAGGGAGCTCCATCGGTGTTAAAAGAATGTTTTTTTCCAGGTGTGAGATGTTCAAATGAGCACAATAGAATGTTGAAAATCTGCAAGGAATAAATGTCCATTACAAAATTTGTATGCCCTTGAAACAAATTTTTGAGCCAACAGTGTGCTGTGGCTATACTTCGGTTTGTTTTGAGATACAAAACGAAAAGCAAACATTTGCAAGCCATGTCATTTTAATCATATTAACATCCATGACATTCAAACACTGTATAAGTTGTTTTCCCCATTGGACCCAAGCAATGCAAACTTGCTCTCAAAGCACACATTTCTTGTTATTGTACTTGATAACTTGAAAGCATGCAATGGCAAAGAAACTCAGTAGTGACCTTCCCTTCATCACATGATGAAATACATGTTCATACTATATTTTGGGTCAATACACAGAAGTCCTTTGAACAAATTTTTGGTAAAATATTGTTATATAAAAGCATGTGGGAGCAAATAAGAAGCAAATGGATTGTACTTGTTCATAGCTTAACTAGCAACTTAGCAACATGCAGGCTCATGTGACATAGTCGTATTAGGTGACCCAACATCAGATGTTAGATTATCTGGCATAAATAGGTTAGGCTAGTTTTTGCTTTGGTAATTTTACATTCTTCTTCATCATACTTTACCCAATCCAAAGTTCCTTTCACTCATACACTTTTCCCACGCCTTGTTGAAGGGAGTGGGAAGCATGTACCTGCAATGCAAATTATTCCTCCCATGTTTTGCATGCTACTTGAATAATTTTGATGTTGTTGTGGGTGAAATATGACTTCTTCTTGGGAGCAAAGTACTTCAACTTGAAGGGATTATATCTGGAATTGTTTCTCATTTTGCAAGAAATGAATATCAAATTTATGAAAATCACATCAGAAAACACCAGAAAAACAAATGGGTTACTAAAAAAAACTAGGGGCTTCTATGCATCTAACCTATGCATCTATACCTACTTGATAAGCCATAAATAAAGCAGAAGAAAGGATGTTAAGTCGGGCTAAGCTTATAGGAAAACAGCTTGGGTTAACTTAGGTTATGTTGTTGGTGCAATAGTCTGTTACAAACTGAAAAGTACCCATTTCCTGTGAAAATGGATGACACCATATCAGACAACAGAGGAAAAACAATATTTGAGGTCACTTCCCAATGGCATTCTAAAGCCAATTGCTCTTGGAATCCATAAATGGTGCCAGCTGTTTTTGCTAGCTCAGTGCACAAACAACTTGTACAACTATGTGATCGGACCTTTGTATTTTGGTAGAGAAAGGTCCATTATTTACAAATACCATCTTTTTGTTAATTACACCCTGAACATGACATGGGAGATATCCAAAGGTAGGTGTTTGGGAAACAGAACATGTCCGTATACCCCCAGCTTCCCCTAGGTAGGTAGGTAGGTAGGGGGCCAGCATTCTTCACAATGCAAGACAAATAAGAATATGAGTAAAAACATGTACCCATCTCCAAAAAGAACTTCAGAGGTAAATTACGTTGCATGTTACCAGGCTTGTGCTCGACTCAAGTTGAATCAAGAATGAACTAATTAATCAATTGGTTTTGGATGAGTCATGAGTTCAATCAATTGTTTTTCCAAAAATATATCTTGAGTCGTGAGTTGAATCACATCTTTGTTTAACAAATTAGTCAAATAATGTGTCAATCATTAAAATCATAATGAGTCAGTTGAGCCTTCTGACTCAAATGCAAGTTATGAACAAATGATATAAAGCATGTACCTTCGTGAATAGTATGTCATGACACAAAGTGGAGAGTAAAAACACAGCATAATTATTCATGCGTAGAATTACAATTGTCAACTCGTCAGCTGCCTGTAAGTAAAGAATGAGTGGTACAGAAGTTATGTACCAAAAACCAATGACAATAACTATAAATAAGTATTATTGATGTCAAAAGATGTTTATATGTGTCTATTCAAATAAGGGAATTATACATATACATATTTATATATATGTAGTCGCTGGGTCCGAATTGCAGACATGTCTGACAGCTTTCAAGTCCAACCCGCCCGGGCGTACCGCACGTCCGGTCACCGTCAGCTTTATTATCTCACTCCCGCGGCCGGGGATCTTTTGGCGCGAAAGCAATAAGCCAATCGGAATGCACGCGTCGCCTTGGCGACGCGCGGGACCATGACGTCACCCGTCTACACTCTATAAACCTTGAAAAAAAGGAGTGCACACGCACTTAACGCACATGACCTAGACATGACACCGGAGCGAAATGGCACACGATGTATCGCCACGCTGTTCGAACTATCGTCACAACTGGTCGTCAGCAGCATGGCAACGGGTTTATCCGCAACACAAAGACTGATGTCACGACTGCGCAAGACCGTCGCAAGTCTTAATAGGGTACGCACTAGATTTCAGCACAAGGCATCTAGCACTCGCCATAGGCGTCCAAACGACTGAAGCGTTCCACAATCCGCACAGACATTACACAGTTTCACAATGTGGTGTAGACCCGAAACAAACCGCCCATCCACTAACCCATCCCCGGCGGGATCCCCATTTCCGCCCAACGCTAGTTATAACAATTGGTACACTAGCATCTT
>JAOTOM010002112.1:50000-90680 GCA_034440615.1 Ashinkailepas kermadecensis | reverse complement strand
TATTGTTCATTGTGTTTGTAAATAACATTGAAAGTGGCCTAAGCAGTAAGGTTTTGAAATTTGCGGACGATTTGAAGATCTTTAGGGCAATAACAGGGCACAATGAGCAGGTCTTGCTGCAGAAAGACTTAGACGACCTTGTGAAGTGGTCCAAAAAATGGCAAATGAAATTTAATTTTGATAAGTGCAAAATCATGCATGCTGGTAGGCAGCATATCAAGGCTCCGTACTTGATGGATGGCCAAGTACTATCTGTGACTCAGCGGGAGAAGGACTTTTAGGTGTTATTTTGAACACAAAATTGGGGGCATCAGAACAGACCAAAGAAGCCAGGAAGAAGTCACTAAGAATGCTTGGGGCAATAAATAGGAATGTATCATACAAAAGTGAGGAAGTCATCAGGAAGCTTTACTGTGCATATGTCAGGCCACATTTGGAATACTGTGTCCAAGCTTGGTCCCCTAGTTATGAAAAAGATTGTTGGCTTTTAGAGAGAGTACAAAAGAGGGCAACGAAAATGGTGAATGGCATAGGCAACCTGGCATATGAGGAAAGATTGAAGAAACTGAATATGTTTTCACTTAGATATAGAAGGCTGAGAGGAGATCTCATCGAGGTCTTTAAATCTGTTCATGGTCAGGGACAGGGTTATCTCAGGGAACTGTTTGAATTTAACAGAAATGATGCAATTAGAGGTCATCAATTCAAAATTAAAGTTAATCACAGCAGGACAAGGTTAAGACAGTCTTTCTTCACCAACAGGGTAGTAGAACACTGGAACCAGCTGCCAGAAACTATTGTCAGTAGCAACACATTGGACATCTTTAAAAACAGCATAGACAATCATTATAAGAATAGGGGGCTTGTTTTTCTGTATTCCAGGGAGAGTTGATTGGCGCATTTGCTGGAAAACTGGTTCAGTGTACAGAGTGCAGCCAAGAACTTGTGGCTCATAGTTGCACTGATCTTTTATGTCTTTATGTCTTTATGCATCTGATCCGCTATCCTCGCAAGTGATAGCGCTATCCTTAATACGTGTGTTCATTGGAAGTTGTGTTCATCGGGCGCTGTGTTCGCTTGGACCAAAATCCGAGCTTTGGTGTCGATTGGTGGACCACCTTGGAAGTTGTGTTCATTGGACGCTGTGTTAGTTTGGACCAAAGTCCGAGCTTTGGTGTAGATGGGTGGACCACATCGGAAGCATGTCGGCCATGGGATGACTGGAGCACCAGACGGAGCACATAGAGACTGCATTACTGCACCACGCGGCCGATCTGTGAACCGCAAAACCGCCGAAACGCCGAACACACTGTGTCGGCCGTTGAACACCTGCGTTGTGATTTGAGCACCCGACCGACCTGTGCGCTGCTGACTGCGCCGTTACGCCACGCAACACCTGTGTGCTGCAGCCACAGCAGTGGCATTGAAGCGCCGGCTTTATGGGGCGTGCCTGCCTTATATGACGTCGGGAACTGTGGTCACACCAATAAACTCGAGCCGGATCGCACCGATAAACTCGGCCGATGGCATGCGCCAGACCAGGCGCCCGGCAGCAGGACCTGTGCCGCGACAGTAGATGCACTTGCAACACCTGTGAGGACGCAACAGCGTGCTCATGTCATACCTTTGAACGGATATCACTACCGCCTCGGACATGGCTACGCATTTCTGCCAATAATGCAGCTGCAGCTTACTCAGTGGGCAATTAACAAGGTCACATTGCAGTGCAATGTACCAGGTGTAGATGCCTGCATGGCTACTCCTCAGGTGCATGCACAAATCGGCATGTTCAGTCGCGATACACAGAGAAAACTGAGCAAGTGGCAGAGCCAGGGAACAGATTCGGAGTGAGATGGGTTTAGGAGGTGAGGGGACCTCGGTAAAGCTCAGTGAATTACGTGCATTACGGTGTGGGAAATTGGAAATGCAATATACATACATACATACATACATACATACATGCATACATACATACATACATACATATATATATATATATATACATATAACCATATGCAATGCATAGATCCAGATGAAGGAATACTTGCGAAAGCCAGTTGAGCTATGGAAACAAACAAAAAACAAGACTTCCTGGATAATAAATAGCTATAACAGTGACGTTGGTAGAACGGACCACATCATGATCACCATCGGACCAGATGCGGCTTCCCGTGCCGATCTTCGGTCGCCACCTACGGAGGCACCTGTCTAACGTTCCGTTCTTGCCGGACTGATTTGCTGCTCGTCCTGTTGCATTTTATTATGGGATGCATGACCACCGGTTTGATTGTTCTGTGATTTTGACCCTTTCTGCCCTGCTGGTTTATCTTTTTAACGTAAGGTTGTAATAGCCACAAGTCCATTGTAGATTACTTCAACACAAGTATGTACCTGTATCTGTATCAGATGACCAGACAGTCAGTATGACGGCAACAACTCTGTCGCATAATTCACACCCAGCACCACAGCCACAGCCACGGCCACAGCCGCCAGCCACAGCCGCCAGCCATAAGACAGTTTTATCCGCCGCCTCTCTCCGAGTCTGCTCCGTAGTCTAGGCTGTGCGCGTCTGTGTCTGCATATCTCTGCACAGCGAAGCGTCGCTGCCCCCGCGTCCCTGCGTCTTCATGCAGACATTCTCAGTACCTTCAGCTTCAGAGTACTCGAGCACGCATTTTAAAAAAATGTATCATCGAATTTCAAATGACCTACAGTTCACACGGCAGGTTTTTTCATATAGCGTCTGTCAAAGCCCACACAAATATGGCAAGAAGATGCCAGGTCGAAACAAAAGCCTGAAGAAGACAATGAAGAACGTCTTTAATGGAACGTTTTTCCCGGGTCCACACCTCCGATCATAATGAGAAGGGCAATTAATGCAACGCATTACCTTTGGAGGAAAGAAGCCGACGACGTGTCAGCAACTTCACTTCCTCCGGCTTGGACAAGTACCCGGAATATAGGCCCGATACCGTCATTAGGCAAGGTCAGACGTCAGCCACCTGTAAATGCGCTCAGGGACTGGGCAGAAAGTCAAAAAGAAGAAGAAAGAAGTCGATAAATGTGACTAGGAGCGCTGCGATTCCACTGCACAGCGCTCATGGGATATTTGTTGAACGAATTATGCTGTCGTTGCTATCACGACAGAAGCATACGAGGAAGTCACGACATCGTATTTGACTTAACCATGTCGGGGATCTTCACTGCTGGCCGGGCTGAGGCGCCGGTGCTGCCACCGCGCGTACGACGGCCAAACGCAGCAGTTTCTTTTTTGTTAGTACATCCGGCTCAGGTGCGCAGTAGAAATCGCGGCGGCGCGTCTGTCCAGGCCCAGGCTCTCGCTCGGCGGAGTGTCTGCCGGGCTCTCGCTCGGCGGCGCGTCTGTCGGGCTCGCCCCTAGCGGTGTGTTTGTCGGGCTCGGCGGTGTGGTCGGGGCTCTCGCTCGGCGGTGTGTCTTTCGGGCTCTCGCTCGGCGGCGCGTCTGTCGGGCTCGCCCCTAGCGGTGTGTTTGTCGGGCTCGGCGGTGTGGTCGGGGCTCTCGCTCGGCAGCGCGTCTGTCGGGATCTCGCCTAGCGGTGTGTTTGTCGGGCCGCTGTTGGCGTACTATGCCTCAGCTGGTGAATATCGTCAGCTGATGCATCCTGTCAACTGACTGGGCGACGTACCAGTACAGCATGGGGCGACGTACCAGTACAGCATGGGGCGACGTACCAGCAGACTTCACAGGCCGTCAGGCAGCGTAATCTCGTTCGTTCCTTCGTTCTTCGAAGAGGCGGGTTAGGAAGAGTGGGTTAACAGACCCTCTAATGCCCCATATTTAACGGATCCATTTTGTTCGAGTGATGTCATACGAGCATAAGCAGTTGGTGCGACTGGTCTAAGATGAGAGTCACCAGTTGACCGAGTCCTGTTAACGGTGGGACGGGCCAGACCTCGCCAGAGACACCCACTGATCAGGACAGCTCACCAGGTGGCCTTTCCAGGGTGACCCCCAGACCATTCAGTCGTGAGCCGGGCCCACGGCAGGGAGCGTGGCACAACAAACTTCGTGAGGTTCAACACTGCGCTCCTGCACTGCACGCAGAACATCAACCTTAAAACCATACCCCCAATCTAACATCGGTGGAAACGGCCATGGTTTGACCACCGTAAGAACCAATCTAGCTGTCAGAAGGGTATCAATGCAAATAGGCTAAATGTGCTGCTAGTCGGACTTAGCTTACAAGCAATTATTTGATTATCGTGCAATCAGCTGATATATTGTGCGGAACAAAAGATGTCGTCAACTGATATATACCGTGAGCTGGACTATCGCGTCAGCTGATTTAGAGCAGAAGCGTCACTTGGTGGTATTTAAATGTAAAGCAATTCAGCAGAATGTGCTGAATTTGAGCAGTAGCGTTCAGCAGCCGGACGTCTGCGGATAGGCACACCTGGAATTTTCACGCGACGCATATGGGACAAGCCGGGCGCCCGACCGGCGGCGCTTCACAGGTGTGTTCCATTGAGCCGGCCGGTAGCGCCACGTGCGGCGGCGAGTCACGTGACCTGTGACGCGTGACTCGCCGCCACCGGGTATGTAAAACGTCGCCTCCGCACCACTGCATTGCAAAGTGCCCAGGGCCGGCTATTTTCACCGAGCATCACCGGTTGTCACCCGACAGCCATCTCACCAGGCCCGCCCGGCTCGGAGCGGCCGTGGTGTCGACGTGCCTGGCACCACCCGTGTCGGTGGTGTCGACGTGCCTGGCACCACCTGTGTCGGTGGTGTCGACGTGCCTGGCACCACCTGTGTCGGTGGTGTCGACGTGCCTGGCACCACATGTGTCGGGTAGTGTCGACGTGCCTGTCACCACCTGTGTCGGGTAGTGTCGACGTGCCTGTCACCACCTGTGTCGGTGGTGTCGACGTGCCTGGCACCACCAGTGTCGGCACCACGCCCGACAGGCCCGGCTCGGTGTGTGGCCGGGCGCGGCAGCAGGTCGGCTGCGGCTCGGCGCATGGACGAAGGTTCTCGAGCCGATCGACACGGCAAACCGTACCGATCAGTATGGCCGACCGGTCGCGGCGCGCCCGTAAAAGTGAAACCAGGTCACGTGACTGCCGCCGCCTCGTGCCAGCTGCCGGGAGAGCCGCTTCGTACCAGCGGCCGGGAGAGCCGCCTCGTGCCAGCTGCCGGGAGAGCCGCCTCGTGCCAGCTGCCGGGAAAGCCGCCTCGTGCCAGCTGCCGGGAGAGCCGCCTCGTGCCAGCTGCCGGGAGAGCCGCCTCGTGCCAGCTGCCGGGAGAGCCGCCTCGTGCCAGCTGCCGGGAGAGCCGCCTCGTGCCAGCTGCCGGGAGAGCCGCCTCGTGCCAGCTGCCGGGAGAGCCGCCTCGTGCCAGCTGCCGGGAGAGCCGCCTCGTGCCAGCTGCCGGGAGAGCCGCCTCGTGCCAGCTGCCGGGAGAGCCGCTTCGTGCCAGCTGCCGGGAGAGCCACCTCGTGCCAGCGGCCGGCAGAGCCGCCTCGTGCCAGCTGCCGGGAGAGCCGCCTCGTGCCAGCTGCCGGGAGAGCCGCCTCGTGCCAGCTGCCGGGAGAGCCGCCTCGTGCCAGCTGCCGGGAGAGCCGCCTCGTGCCAGCTGCCGGGAGAGCCGCTTCGTGCCAGCTGCCGGGAGAGCCACCTCGTGCCAGCGGCCGGCAGAGCCACCTCGTGCCAGCGGCCGGCAGAGCCGCCACTCGTGTTGGGCAGCAGACGGCCGCTGGTAGCAGCCTATGCTGGTGACACACTCTGCCGCGACTCAGGTGTGCCAGCCGGCACCCCACAGACACTCCGGTGTGCCAGCCGGCATTCCACTGACACTGGGATGTCAGCCGGAATTCTGCTCACGCTCTGGCACGCCAGCCGACATTCGGTCGCGACCTTAGAATGACAGTCGGTACCCTGCCGACTCTGGTATGTCGACCCGTACTCTACCGACACTGGGCTGTCGGCCCGTACTCTGCCGACACTGGGCTGTCGGCCCGTACTCTGTCGACACTGGCATGTCGGCCCGTACTCTGCCGACACTGGGCTGTCGGCCCGTACTCTGCCGACACTGGCATGTCGGCCCGTACTCTGCCGACACTGGCATGTCGGCCCGTACTCTGCCGACACTGGCATGTCGGCCCGTACTCTGCCGACACTGGGCTGCCGGCCCGTACTCTGTCGACACTGGGCTGTCGGCCCGTACTCTGCCGACACTGGCATGTCGGCCCGTACCCTGCCGACTCTGGTATGTCGACCCGTACTCTACCGACACTGGGCTGTCGGCCCGTACTCTGCCGACACTGGGCTGTCGGCCCGTACTCTGTCGACACTGGCATGTCGGCCCGTACTCTGCCGACACTGGGCTGTCGGCCCGTACTCTGCCGACACTGGCATGTCGGCCCGTACTCTGCCGACACTGGCATGTCGGCCCGTACTCTGCCGACACTGGGCTGCCGGCCCGTACTCTGCCGACACTGGGCTGTCGGCCCGTACTCTGCCGACACTGGCATGTCGGCCCGTACTCTGCCGACACTGGGCTGTCGGCCCGTACTCTGTCGACACTGGCATGTCGGCCCGTACTCTGCCGACACTGGGCTGTCGGCCCGTACTCTGTCGACACTGGCATGTCGGCCCGTACTCTGCCGACACTGGTCTGCCGGCCCGTACTCTGCCGACACTGGGCTGTCGGCCCGTACTCTGCCGACACTGGCATGTCGGCCCGTACTCTGCCGACACTGGGCTGCCGGCCCGTACTCTGGCCAGTTATTGGTCGCGTCCAGCCGTGTCGACATCCAGCCGGAGAACAAAAACAGCTCGATGGCTTACCGGGCCATTGGGATGATGCGGCACACATCAGACCAAGGCGGTGGTGCCTGCCGGTGCCGGCGGCCAAGCCACTTCGTCACGACAGGCCATGGAGAAAACAATGTTTCCCCTTTGGGGACGCTTCATCGCCCGTGCATAGCATCTTCCGAACCACTCTCACGTTTCCCCCGTCGCGTGCGCCGGACGGCCCCGGACGCGATCCGCGATCCGGATACGGATCTGACGTCATCCGGATCAATCTGATCAGTCTCACAGATCCGGATCTGACGGGCTTCGAGGGCGAGCACGAGGAGCACTGCGAGACTGAAGAGAAGCCCACACACAGTGGTTCAAACCCTGTGTGCGGTTTGCGCCACAAATCACTGACGGGTGCGGTGCGTGTGGCAGTCACATCAGTGGCCTCATGGTGGCCGGCGTGGCAACGCAACCTCCACGAGGTCCCAGCTGGTTGGCAACATGTGGCACATGGCGCTGCATGGGAAGAAATGACCGAAGAATACATTAGTATCACGAAAAATAAAATTGGAAGCCAACATGTATGTTCATGAGAATGGTGGCAACCCGGGCAGGCAAGTGCTTCGAGGCCATTACCGGCATACGTTATGTGGGGATAGTATGCTCATTCCTAAGTATTTTCTTACTTAGGAAAGACAGAAGCGACATATCAAAATGAGCAAATACAATGCAAGAGTGTAATATTAAATAACAAAGCCGCACGCGGCGTTGTTTGTTTGTTTATTGGGTGGTTCACGACGCGCTTTTTGCACATTCACGGCTAATGGCGCCGCCCACACTGTTTCGCCGGTGGGCCACGGGATTGGGAAATGTTCCGAGCGGTGCGAGTGTCGAACCCAGGACCTTTGGTACCCAGAGCCCAGCACCTTAACCACTTGGCCATCCCCGCCCCCCGCACGCGGCGTGTTACGTCGAGTAAATAGTACGGGAGGACAATAAATTCAACTTGCGTTCATTAGCATCAAAACATAAAATGCGACCGCAGTGACAACTGCTTTTCAACGTCGCTGCATACAGCATTTTCGAGGAGCTAGCTTAGCCTGCCCATCTAACGAGTTCGATGGTGATAATCACACCGAAGCCCGAGCCTGCCGAGTCTCGAGAACCCTCTGCTCGTCCTCCCGCCATCGGCAAATCGTTGCGAACAGGTGGATCACAGAAGGCCTGCACCAGCGGATAACAGCAATTCGGGCGGCTGCAAAACCAGCTGCAAAGCCAACTGCAAAACCAGCTGAAAAACCAGCTGCGAAACCAGCTCTGGAAGACGCTCGCGTCAGCCCGATGATAATGCATTGGCATCAATATTTCGAAGTCGACTCCCACCATGTCAACCGGTAATAATCGTCGAGTTAACGTATTGATCGGCAGCGCAAAAGTATCGAACTTAAAGTACTCGGATCTTTTACTTATCATCTGCAGCTGAGCCGAGTGCTTGCGCCTTTCCCCTTATGCTCTGAGAGAGGATTGAGCACATCCAAACTGATTCGGCCGTTATAATTAAATCGCGCACCAAGCACACAGCCTAGCTGACTACTCATAACACTGATGGGGAGCAGTTACAATGGCCAGCCACAGCCTGGCTCACTACTCACAACACTGCCGGGGAGCAGTTACAATGGCCAGTTTGACGTGCACAGACTTCATATTCTTCACTGGGGCGAAATACCTCACCAGCCCGGTGGAACACCTCACCAGCCCGGTTGGATACATCACCAGCCCGGTGAAACACCTCACCAGCCCGATGGAATACCTCACCAGCCCGGTGGAACACCTCACCAGCCCGGTGGGATACATCACCAGCCCGGCGGAATACCTCACCAGCCCGGTGGATACATCACCAGCCCGGCGGAATACCTCACCAGCCCGGTGGAACACCTCATCAGCTCGGTGGAACACCTCACCAGCCCGGTGAAACACCTCACCAGCCCGGTGGAACACCTCACCAGCCCGATGGAATACATTACCAGCCCGGTGTAATACATTACCAGCCTGGTGGAACACCTCACCAGCCCGGTGGAACACCTCACCAGCCCAGTGGAACACCTCATCAGCCCGGTGGGACACCTCATCAGCCCGGTGGGACACCTCATCAGCCCGGTGGGACACCTCATCAGCCCGGTGGGATACATTACCAGCCCGGTGTAATACATTACCAGCCCGGTGGAACACCTCACCAGCCCGGTGGAACACCTCACCAGCCCAGTGGAACACCTCACCAGCCCGGTGGAACACCTCATCAGCCCGGTGGGACACCTCATCAGCCCGGTAGAACACCTCATCAGCCCGGTGGGATACATCACCAGCCCGGTGGAACACCTCATCAGCCCGGTGGGATACATCACCAGCCCGGTGGAACACCTCACCAGCCCGGTGGAACACCTCACCAGCCCGGTGGGACACCTCACCAGCCCGGTGGAACACCTCACCAGCCCGGTGGAACACCTCATCAGCCCGGTGGAACACCTCATCAGCCCGGTGGGATACATCAACAGCCCAGTGGAACACCTCATCAGCCCGGTGGGACACCTCATCAGCCCGGTGGAACACCTCATCAGCCCGGTGGGATACATCACCAGCCCAGTGGAACACCTCACCAGCCCGGTGGAACACCTCACCAACCCGGTGGAACACCTCATCAGCCCGGTGGGATACATCACCAGCCCAGTGGAACACCTCATCAGCCCGGTGGGACACCTCACCAGCCCGGTGGGACACCTCATCAGCCCGGTGGGACACATCACCAGCCCGGTGGGACACCTCACCAGCCCGGTGGGACACCTCATCAGCCCGGTGGAACACATCACCAGCCCGGTGGGACACCTCACCAGCCCGGTGGGACACCTCATCAGCCCGGTGGAACACCTCATCAGCCCGGTGGAACACCTCACCAGCCCGGTGGAACACCTCATCAGCCCGGTGGGACACCTCATCAGCCCGGTGGAACACCTCATCAGCCCGGTGGAACACCTCATCAGCCCGGTGGAACACCTCATCAGCCCGGTGGAACACCTCACCAGCCCGGTGGGATACATCACCAGCCCGGAGTTGCGGCTCAGGGCGGGGAGTTTGCGCAGTTCGACCTTGACTGACCTCCAGCATGTCAGGTAGCGGTTGTGACCTTGAAGGATAACCGGTCCTGCGGCCGACGGTATCCAAGTCACTTTCGCACACGACCGTGATCCCGTCGCACAAAAAACGCGCCCCAATAGACGGCTGCCGAGAAGATGGAAGGTGGCTGGGTGAGGGTCACACCTTGCCGCCGCTTATCACGGGAAGAGTCTTCCACACAGCTTGGCTCGGAAAAAAAACCCGTTTGGGAAATTGCACAATAGCTGTTTCGTTTCGCGGACTAATTTCCATTTAATCGGAGGTGGCAGAGAAACGAAATCGCTTGGCCTTCCAGAAGGTGATGGGAACAAAAGCGATATATACATATGTATGAGAAATACATATGTATTCATGTGGTGAGAGCAGATGATGTTTATCCGAAGAGGACGGGGGACTCCAGGCTACTTGCAGCAGGAGGGTAGGGGGATCAGCCTCTTCCTATCCTGGTCAACTTCATACGGCATCACACAGCCGGGGAACGCGTGAGTTATGACCGTGTTGGTGTCCTAGTCTGGCTGCATTCAGTTCCGCTAGCTCAAAAGCAGATCGGAGAGGAACTTGACCACGACCATTACCGCGAGGAAAGTGGAAAGCTAGGAGCTGCTTCAATCCGGGAGAGCTATGTGCTTACAACTCACCGACTCCGAACGATACTCTTACAACTCACCGACTCCGAACGATACTCTTACAACTCACCGACTCCGAACGATACTCTTACAACTCACCGACTCCGAACGATACTCCTACAACTCACCGACTCCGAACGATACTCTTACAACTCACCGACCCCGAATGATACTCTTACAACTCACCGACTCCGAACGATAATCTTACAACTCACCGACTCCGAACGATACTCTTCAAGCTGATCACAGTCACAGAAATGAGGAGCCGCTGAAACGTGTCGCTTCCTTTTATACCCTGGGTAGTACCTATACGTACATCTCAGAAATCTTCATCAGAATCAGACCGATGGGAGCGAGTAGTCTATGGGTAAGTTGCCAGTCTCACAATCGAAAGATTGTGGGTTCGAGTCTCACCTGCCGCTACTGTTCGCCCGCGGCCAATCGGCGTGAGATTGGGACGCTACATGACTCAACGGTCGATGTGTTGTAAAGCCAATAACCAACCAAGAATCAGACCGAAAAAAAGAGAAAGAATTAAAGCTTATACTCTTTCGAGAAAACCCGATCATCCAATGTTCCGTCGTTTTGCGCTTAGCCTTCGCGGAAGCTTTGTTCCTTTGGCGATCCGTAAGGAACACGCCGGTAGACTGCTGGCACGCCAATGCTCTCACTCCCGCCTTTATTTCGCCTCCCCACCTGCCCCTTTCCCATGCTTAAAACCATGGCAACATCGCATACCTGGGTAACATCAGCAGGGGTAAAGTCGAGGGGGTGATGGCGGTTGTTTCGCACGTACGTCAGATTAATGTGAAGTGACAAAATGGATAGTCTACACAATCTAGCTTACTTCCAATATATTGATACCTTGGTTGAGAGGTAAAGCTCATTGGAGCCTTCGTATTATTCAAGCGGAACTACTTATTTTATGTTGTATACCTACGTTTACATACCCGGCGCCGCTACTGGGACGGACATATCTGGCGCACAATTTTCGCAACTCAATGTTACCCGTTGCATTCAGCATAACCATGATGGATGCATGGAAAGATTATATTCCAATACCCGTATGCTCGCCACTCAAATATTGTTTTCCACGGCTGACTTGCCGTTGCCCACGAAAGGCACGCATCGTAGACAGACTGGCGAACAGTCAGCTGACTGTTCTCGACACAGTCAGCTGGTGCATCTGATAACGCCGACTTCCATCCAATCAGCAGCCGTTGGCGGCTCCGAGAGCCGGTGAGGAACCAACTGGCGTCTCTCGGAGTGGCTTGCTTCTGTGTGTGGCTCCTGTGTGGCTGAGGACTGCCGGTGTTTGTCCTCAGACAGGCCGTTATTCTGCGCTGCCAGCGCTCGGGTGTATGCCCTGGGGCGGTTGGCAGCAGACCGGCCAGTGACAGCGTCCTGGACCGTTCGGCCGGCCCGGGTACCGGATCACGACTGGTCCTCAGGTCATCAGACAGTCTGACGACATCGCAGAAGCGGATTTTCACCAATGTTCTCATTCCGTAGTTTTTATATTGCCTCCCATCTTCGCATTCCGAACAGCACTACGCGTCCCTGCAAGACTAGATCTCAGAAAGAAAGACAAACTTTGGGATCTACGAAATTCACCAATATCCCAAGTAACCATGACGAAATCAACGCCTCACAGGTTCAAGATCCCTTCCCGAGACCGGTTCCAGATCCCCTCCCGAGGAAGGCTACAGGTCCCCTCCCGATTAAGGTTGCAGATCCCCTCCCGAGAAAGGTTCCAGGTTCTCTCCGAGGCAGGTTCCAGGTCCCCTCCCAAGAAGGGTTCCAGGTCCCCTCCCGAGAAAGCTTTCAGGTCTCCTCCCGAGAAAGATTTCAGGTCTCCTCCCGAGAAAGCTTTCAGGTCTCCTCCCGAGAAAGCTTTCAGGTCTCCTCCCGAGAAAGCTTTCAGGTCTCCTCCCGAGACAGCTCCCGAGAGCGGCGGCGGTGACCCAGCGTCGGCAGCCGACAGTCTGAAGGGCAGACCGCCGGCGACACTGTGGTGGCTGGGATCGGCCCAGAGCGGCGGCGGTGGCCTGGCGTCGGCTCAGCGTCGGATCACGTGCCCCGTCGGATCACGTGCCCCGTCGGATCACGTGCCCCGTCGGATCACGTGCCCCGTCGGATCACGTGCCCCGTCGGACCACGTGCCCCGTCGGACCACGTGCACCGTCGGATCACTTGCCCCGTCGGATCACGTGCCCCGTCGGATCACGTGCCCCGTCGGATCATGTGCCCCGTCGGATCACGTGCCCCGTCGGATCACGTGCCCCGTCGGATCACGTGCCCCGGCCTCGGCCGGCCGGCAGACCCAGTTATCGGCGCCGCTTATTGAAGAACCGAATGCAAATTCGGCCGGGCCAAGGTGGCGCCGCGCACGCGGGCCCCGGCCCGTCTGGCCTCCTTTCCAGGCCAGACAGTTGGCCAGTCAGCTGGTGTTTGGCGTTTGTCGACTGCGACAGCTGAGTGGTTCAACTGACGGCAGTCAGCTGAGCCAGCCAGCCGCGGTCACTGGGCATTGGCACTGGCTGAGCCAGCCAGCCGTGGTCACTGGGCATTGGCACTGGCTGATCCAGCCAGCCGTGGTCACTGGGCATTGACACGAGAAGCTGCGGTCACTGGGCATTGGCACTGGCTGAGCCAGCCAGCCGTGGTCACTGGGCATTGGCACTGGCTGAGCCAGCCAGCCGCGGTCACTGGGCATTGGCACTGGCTGAGCCAGCCAGCCGTGGTCACTGGGCATTGGCGCGAGGAGCTGCGGTCACTGGGCATTGGCACTGGCTGAGCCAGCCAGCCGTGGTCACTGGGCATTGGCGCGAGGAGCCGCGGTCACTGGGCATTGGCACTGGCTGAGCCAGCCAGCCGCGGTCACTGGACATTGGCACTGGCTGAGCCAGCCAGCCGCGGTCACTGGGCATTGGCACTGGCTGAGCCAGCCAGCCGTGGTCACTGGGCATTGGCACGAGGAGCTGCGGTCACTATTGGTACAGGTGGCTGGGTCCACGCGAGGTCACCAGGCCTGAGACAGGCCCCAGGACACCACCCGACAGATGCCAGGCCCCCACCAGCGCCGGCTGGGCTTCATTTCCAGCCGCCACCGGCGCTGGCGTGTCCCCCGCCGTCTGAATCTCAATGGCGAGTTGCTACCAACCGATCCCAGCCTCGAGGTACATAA
Organism: Ashinkailepas kermadecensis; assembly: GCA_034440615.1. Taxonomy (NCBI): domain Eukaryota; kingdom Metazoa; phylum Arthropoda; class Thecostraca; family Neolepadidae; genus Ashinkailepas; species Ashinkailepas kermadecensis. Next base: position 76,916 of record JAOTOM010002112.1, on the reverse strand, counting down.
CCAAACGTCCCCCGCGAGGCCCGCCAGTCGATGGAGAGGCTTCAGCGCGTTGGACTTCAGCGCGTTGGACGTTGAGCAGCGCCAGCATCCCGTGGCCGCTCCCACATCCAACATGATAATCCAGGAGTAGTGTGGAGAGAGAGAGAGAGAGAGAGAGAGAGAGAGAGAGAGAGAGAGAGAGAGAGAGAGAGAGAGAGAGAGAGAGAGAGAGAGAGAGAGATATGGGGCGGCGCCCTGCCTGTTCGGAAAACCCCCACATCCGATGTGTGTCGGTGTGCCACACTCATCCCAAACGGTCGGCAGCTGCTGCATGCTCCCTGGATCAAAATTATACTTAGCAGTCTACAATTAGTGCCAAGTATGCCAGAACCCATTGCACTACGACAGCAATGGACACGATGACCCCTGAACGGTCGGCGACCGAAAGATCTGTCACGAACGTGAACTGTGCTCCAATTGTAGCCTTTGGACAGCTCGTGCTAGCTGCGGTTTGTTGCAGCATGCTGCTCGTTGCACCAGATGGGTAGCATGTGTGGCGTCCACTCCTGCTTAGTCAGCACCTATCCTCTCCTACACGGGCAACATTTGTCACATACGAGACGCTGCCCCCCACCGAGACGCTGCTGCCCCCCCCCGAGACGCTGCTGCCCAGATAAGTGGGCTAGCAACTCATGGTGAAGTAGGAATGTAGGAATGTATACAGGAATGTATACAGGAATGTATACAGGAATGTATACGCTTGGGACGAAAGGGAGGGGATGTAGAAAATAAGTATGGAAACATGATGCTGCTTGCCGATATGCATTTTCACAATAATTGTCTGGAAGTATTTAGTTTCCATTGCGAGGAATTATGTTGATGGTTCCGTGTCCTAACAAGTACTATTCGCCATGTGTATACAAATGGGGATGGTGGGGGGGGGGGGCAGCCGCCCCTCAATCGTAAGGGCATATTTTATATAAAAGTAGGCAGCATGGTCCCTGGACATTGCCGCCACCATGAAGTAGACAGCATGGTCCCTGGACACTGCCGCCACCATGAAGTAGGCGGCATGGTCCCTAGACACTGCCGCCGCCATGCTCCAGGTGCCAGTGACTCGACCGGCCTTGAGCGGGGCGCTCAGACACAAGTACACCGGAAAATTGTGACGACCCAGGCGTGTGGCCGTCGCCGACAGTCTGTCAGACCAGAACAATTACCCGAGCCGCCGAAATAGCCGCCGGGCGCGCCTGCGGGCAGCGGCCGCCCGGCGGACGGACGTCTGGCGCCGCGTCGACGCCGACGGGGCGCCGACGCCGCCGCCGATGGAGCTGAGCGGCCGGTCACCGACCGCGTGGCCGGCCAGCTGGGAGCTTGGCGAGCTGCCAGCGACTGGCCAGGGTACCAGTCGGCTCGGACACTGTCACCGACCGCGTGGCCGCCAGCTGGGAGCTTGGCGAGCTGCCAGCGACTGGTCACGGTACCAGTCGGCTCGGACACTGTCGCTCCGTGTGCTGTCCGAACACGTGCGCGCGGCTTTGTCGCGACGCAGTCACACGGCTGCCGCGAACGTCGACAGCGATGGCGAGTGGTGGCTGCGCGAGGGCTCGACTCTGGGTGCACCGATGTTCCAGTGGCACCACGTGCGTCGACTTCACAACAGGACACAGTGGCACGGCGCACCGCCGACACACAACTCACGGCACGCGGCCTGAAGCGAGCAAGGCGGCGGAACTTTACCGCACGAATAAGGGATGTCGCCATCGCACTCCGACGGCACAACAAATGAACAGGGACATTCGCAGCAGACGTCAAGTAATTCTCAACACCAATGTTGAGGCCGAACTAACCGGAAGTAATTGCTAGCTGGGCAGCGGAACAGTACGAGACATGAATCGTCGGCCGATCACATTCTCCGATGAAACGATCTCTGTATTGATCTGCTGGATATGTCATACATCTGTTGCTTTCTCCTGGGATGAGGTGTTTCAATTTGACATCATGGGAATGGGAGGGGCGACTCTGCACCGGAAACAGGCCGTCCAGTCAGCACGATTAAGAGGCCCCTGACAGGCGTGTTGTGCTGTACCTACTGTACTGTGCATGAATGTACATGACTCAGCGGTGCTTCGATGGCAAAGGACTTTGCTTTCAGTCTAATCTGTGAGGTGTAAACTGTTTTCGATTCAGAGGCCGGTTCAATGGATGGCAGGCGGACCCTGGTTAGCATTTACCAGACGCCGACCATTTATCAGACGCGGACCATCCGGCTGTTTGGAAAAATAACGTTTCGCTGTGTTTCTGTTCATGTACGAAATCGCGGGTTCCATCTGTTGTCACTGTCCATCCAATCCCGAGTCCCATCTGCTGTCACTATCCATCCAATCCCGGGCCTTATCTGCTGTCACTATCCATCCAATCCCGTGTCCCATCTGCTGTCACTATCCATCCAATCCCGGGCCTTATCTGCTGTCACTATCCATCCAATCCCGGGTCACATCTGCTGTCACTATCCATCCAATCCCGGGTCCCATCTGTTGTCACTATCCATCCAATCCCGGGTCCCATCTGCTGTCACTATCCATCCAATCCCGGGCCTTATCTGCTGTCACTATCCATCAAATCCCGGGTCCCATCTGCTGTCACTATCCATCCAATCCCGGGTCCCATCTGCTGTCACTATCCATCCAATCCCGGGCCTTATCTGCTGTCACTATCCATCCAATCCCGGATCCCATCTGCTGTCACTGTCCATCCAATCCCGGGTCCCATCTGCTGTCACTATCCATCCAATCCCGGGCCTTATCTGCTGTCACTATCCATCCAATCCCGGATCCCATCTGCTGTCACTGTCCATCCAATCCCGGGTCCCATCTGCTGTCACTATCCATCCAATCCCGGGTCCCATCTGCTGTCACTATCCATCCAATCCCGGGCCTTATCTGCTGTCACTATCCATCCAATCCCGGATCCCATCTGCTGTCACTGTCCATCCAATCCCGGGTCCCATCTGCTGTCACTATCCATCCAATCCCGGGTCCCATCTGCTGTCACTATCCATCCAATCCCGGGCCTTATCTGCTGTCACTATCCATCCAATCCCGGATCCCATCTGCTGTCACTGTCCGTGCAATCCCGGGTTCCATCTACCGTTGCTGTTTTGTTTTGCAATGTCGGTAGGACTGACGAGCGCATGTTATGGAACCCCTGTTCTAATAGCTTGTCGACGTGTGACTCCACCGAGAGAACCGATCCCCGCCTGGTGTGATAGTTTGGGAGAACTCACTGAACTGGCATCTCTAGGAAACATGGGACAAGGAACAGGGGACTAGAAACAGGGGGTCAGGGAGTCATGCCCCTCCCCATCTTCTCAGATCTTGACCAGTTATCCTATGAGTCATTCGCGTAGGAACCTAGGGGTTACATTTGATCGCCACATGTCGTGGGATTCCCATGTAGCTGTTGTGGTCCGCAAGTGCATTGGATTCCTTCTGGCCCCGAGCCATCCGTGTCACCATCTGCCAACCAGTACCACCCTCTTCACTATAGTCAATAGCCTAGTTATATCCAATATCTGCTACTGCATATCTGTTTACGGGAACGGGTCGGCAGCAAACATCCACAGACTAGACAAGATCATTAACTTCGCCACTAGAGTCGTGTCAGGTCTACGGAAATTTGATCATATTTCTGATGCCCGTAACGAGTTGGGTCTCCTCACCGCAGCTGATTTGCATCTATTTCACAGCCTTACTTTGCTCCACAAGATCATTCTGACGGGTTAGCCAACGCACATTGCCGGTCAAATCTCTGCAAACTCTACCCTGCGAAACCGTCATACGCGTGCAGACGACCACCTGCACCTACCAGCCATACACAGAGAGGCGGGCCGCAGGAGATTTCTCTACTCGTCTGTCTTCCACTATAACAAACTCCCTTCTGAAACAAAAATATTGAAGCTGTCTAACTTCAAGAAGCATGTACTAGCTTATCTCCACGAGCAACACTAGTCACACACAAAAAACAACTTACAAAATGGATTTGTGTACACCATGAACTCACATTTAGGCCATCGCTTTCATATCACTACTATAAACTACTCGTTTATAGCTCGTATTGCAAGCACGGTGTGTGTAGTGCAGAGAGTGATATGGGTATTGTATTATGTTGGTGTATGAATGTTTGTTGCGCATCTGCTCCCACTATTGACCACAAATCTGTCCTTTCTTTGTAAATATCTTAGTTATACCCAGACTGTCCATAACAGCCACTATACGTGGAGGGCATGTATCGTGAAATAAATAAATAAATAAATATGATGTTGACTGAAAAGAATTGGCCTAAAAATCGGCTTGGTCCACGCATTATTTTAGCCATTCCTGTTCTTATGGTACGAACCATGAAAACTATGCCATTTTAGTGCTATGAAAACCAAATGGGCGAAGTCAACAACCAACTTCGTCTCTGCGAGAAAATTGATAAATATACTTTAGATAATGAAAATACTTCCGACACACTTATCCTACGGATGTCGAAAGAAGAGCTCAGGTGTGACGTTCACGAAAGTCGCAGTTTCTGCCTCCAACATATTAAGAGGCCCTTACAGACTTAGTGAGTTCTAAATAGATGCCGAACACCGTGCAGTCGAGGCCAAGCAATCGTCTCTGCCCATTGGTGCATTTAGTGGGACCATTGCTTTCTCCATGTACCGACAAAATAGCGATTATTGTTCCTGATTCAATTCCTTCGAAACAATTAGAGGAAGTTGACTGACTGATTAATTATCTGGAATTACTGGGGATTGCTCGGTAGTTCAAGTTGCGTTTTTTAAACTTCAGTGATACCCAAAAAAGGATCTCCTACCAATACCCGAGACAACTGCAAGCGGGTTCAGTAACAATAGGCGGTTTTACAGCGGCAATTTGCTCTCCCGTCTAGTCGCTTTTGATCCTTCCAGGTCATTCCTGGCGTCAACTAAAACATTCCAGAAATGAACTAAAATAAGTACGTGGTAGAACATTTAATATTAATAATAATTGGTTTTAATCAATTTTCTCAACTTTTTCGTTGACACACATTGTTGCTTGGTGGTGGGAATAAATATATTTTAGACCGATTGTTTTTAGTATAATTTTCCTTAATCCATTTTATATTCCGAAACCCATATCACAATAGACGACAGGTAACAAATCAGTCGGTGCATGAGCGTCCTTCTCGTGGGGTGTGTTGTGAATTTTTTTTAGTTGTGCGGTGTGAGCATGTCGGGAGTATCAGGTATGGATTTATAAACTTGGTTGACATCGATTCGGTATACTTTTGTTATCATTTTATCTACCGTTGCTCAGGAAGTTAGCTTAAAACCGCATCCTTCGCTAATTTAACCATAGCGCCAATTTATCATCTGGCAGTCATCCGTCGGCTGCCAGATAAGGTAGAGATGAGTGCAGTCTCCACGTAAATCAGAAAGCGTATTGCAATTTGCTGATGTTAGTAAGTTTAATTTTTCTTATTTCTGCAGCGTCGATAGCAAAACCTATTTCGTTATTAAAACTGATTTGAAAATTAGATTTGGTGGTCGCTTTTAATTTATGCGGATCATTATGCCAGGTCTTCTCCCTCTATCTTGTTCCTCAGACCACGTGACCAGAGAGCAAAATGCCGCTGTAAAACCGCCTAATCTTATAGGCAAGAGTGAGGGAACCGGAGGGGGTGGGACGGGCAGCGGCCTCCCAACTTGAGACGAACTTAACACCGACTCTATTGTGTGTTGCATAGAATGAATGCACTTTGAAATACCCCCTCACAGTCCAACTGTCAGACAGATCCCGTGCTACTGCTCACAAAGTTCATCATAAATGTGTCGATAGAAATGGTATCAATGCGTTTACTTCACTAATGTACGCAGACAAACACAAAGAAGGTATTTATGACGGTATGTAGGTAGATTCTGTGTACATCCTATATCATATTGCATGGATAAAATGTTCAGGCCCATCTTGCCCATTCAAAGCCCATCTCGGGGCGTAATATCTCAACATTCGCACCTATTATCTGCTGCAGAGAAATACGTTAGGAAATCCGGGAAATACCTTCAACATGGCTCAGGGAGCGAATGATAGGCTTACAGCGAGTTACAGACGTTCACCAATTTATGTCAATGACGGACTTCCTAAAACGGCTGCTCTATCGTAGCCGTAGGTTTTGCAACCACGCATACACAGAGGACGCTGCGAGCTTTGGTATGCCATCGGCATAGGACAACGCTCAGAACTATGCGAAAAAGACAAACATCATGCAGTCTTTTCGCACCTGGCGATCAAACAGCTGGTATAGCGCTCAGACAAACATACCAGCCGTCGCTGGTTGGCTGCGTGGCGGCGCAAGCATGCGGATGTACCTGCCAGCATATCTAAGTCGAGGGGAAAACATCTCCAAACAATTCAGAAATATTTGTGAACAGCGCAAGTGTACTCAGAATTATGGCACTCCAACAAGACCATCGTACACAAGGTTCAAGCGTTTTCACTTTGGAATCGAGCACTAATCGGCCAACCTCGGTAGCACCAACTTATATGGCCTAGCTCGATAACACTAACTTATGCTGGCCTAGCTTGATAACACCGACTTGTGTTGCCTAGCTCGATAACACCGACTTGCGTTGTCTAGCTCGATAACACCAACTTCTAGTGGACTAGCTCGATAACACCGACTTGTGTTGTCTAGCTCGATAACACCAACTTCAATTGGTCCAGCTCGATAACACCAACTTCTATTGGCCTAGCTCGATAACACAGACTTGTGTTGCCTAGCTCGATAACACCAACTTCAATTGGTCCAGCTCGATAACACCAACTTCTATTGGCCGAGCTCGATAACACAGACTTGTGTTGCCTAGCTCGATAACACCAACTTCAATTGGTCCAGCTCGACAGCACTGACCTATGCTGGCCCAGCTCGATAAAGCTAACTTGTATTGGCCTGGCTCGATAACACCCAACTTATATTCTCGATCAGCGTCACGGACGGGAAGGCAAAACCAGACCACTGTGCAGAATGGGAGAGAGCAAAAGCAGAGCTGACCGTGGTGGAGGGGTTCGACAGCGGAGGTTACAGTTGTGCGAGGACTGGGGGGCAGGAACAGACCTGACCGTCGTGTACGGTGTGAGAGCACAACTGATCCTTGTGCAGAAGGCGGGAGCACACTTAACCTTTATGCAGGAGGCGGGAGCATAACTAACCTTTATGCAGGAGGGGGAGCACAACTGACCACTGTGCAGGAGGCGGGAACACAACTAACCTTTATGCAGGAGGCGAGAGCACAACTGACCGCTCTGTGCGGGAGGCGGGAGTACAGCTGACCGCTGTAGCCGCGCCGGTGCGCAGTACTTGCCCGGTGGGCGAGCTGTGGCACTGCTGACTGGAGCAGCGGCGGCCCACACAACCTCTCCCACGACTGCCCGCTGTCGACTGCCGGCCGCCGGCGACCGGCCGGCGGCGGCGGCGGCGGCCGACTCTGGCCATGACGTCACGACGCCGCAGCCAGGCAAGGTCAGCCGGGCCAGGTCAGCCGCCGGTCCGGTCCGGCCACCTGCCCCCTGCTCTGGTGCGCCGCGGGCGCCGTGGCGGCGCCGCCCCGCCCCCTCCCCCAGACTGGCACAGCCACCGGGGCGCCAGCGCGCGCCCCCACGCGCCAGCAAGGGCTCCTGTACGCACTGACACGGCCGACATACGGAGAGCGGGCCGGTGTGCGTCAACATCGACGGGTGACGTCACACGCGGAGCCGGTCGATGCGTGGCGTCGGTGTCGTCGGGCTTGCGGGGGCGTGTGGAGGACGTCAGGGGACTCGATTCCGTTTGGTGTGCGGGGGCGTGTGGGAGTGCAGGGGGCGAGGGGGCGAGGTGGGGGGGGGCGTGGTGGCTGGCAAATGAACAGTGCATCAGACGACAAATGCCGGCTGCGGGCAGACGATAGGAAGACCATGGCCGGCGGCCGAACACTCCAGACCCGGGGCGTGACGTCACAGATCGCGTGACGTCACTACCGAACTCGGAGTGGTGGCGACTGCATGTTGCGTGCGACCTGAATACGACCTGAATACGACCTGAATACGACCTGAATACGACCTGAATACGACCTGAATACGACCTGAATACCACCCTGAATACGACCTGAATACGACCTGAATACGACCTGAATACCACCTGAATACCACCTGAATACGACCTGAATACGACCTGAATACGACCTGAATACGACCTGAATACCACCTGAATACGACCTGAATACCACCTGAATACCACCTGAATACGACCTGAATACCACCTGAATACGACCTGAATACCACCTGAATACCACATGAATACGACCTGTATGCGCGTCGCATCATGTTGTAGGGGGGCAACTTCTCGGCATCGTAGGAAGCGTACACGATTAAACCGCTCGGCCTGAGATCCCCGCACAGTATTGCCGCCAATGAACATCACTGCTCGGGGCTAATTGCAATGCTTTATGAACGCCAGAGTCGGATGCAGCCATTCAAAATCTGGTTCCAGTTGGAGCCGATTGTGAAAACATGACATTAGCTATTTTAGTTATTTCAGATCAGGGGTGGATACAAGGGACTGCATCCAGTATGTGTATGTATGTGCTCAACCTCATGGAATAATGGGTCGCTCTGACTTGGAAAAGGCTGGGACAGGGGACATGTGCTCCGGCACGGCCCCAATGCACCCCTATCCACCACTCAGTCACGCTTAAGCCAAATGTGCTCCTCCGAGAGGGAGAGGCTCCCCCATGGGAAGTTTCAGCGCATTCCCCCTCCCTCCCTCCCTCCTTCCCCTCCTCACTCAATGAATGTTTCAGCCAAAGACGCTCGCTCCTATAGGGACCCTCGTGGTGGCGCCCTTCCAGAACAGTGTCCCTCCATGACAATTCCTGGGTTCGCCCCTGTTTCTGATCCATTGATAACATCCCAAGACATATCCGAATCTCTCTGCCACACAACCATGCAATCGTCCCGCCAATAAAAATGTGTGTGCTACAGAAATGTTTGTTGTCGGTTGATACGGCTGAAAAAAAAACTTTTCATGATCACCAGGCCAAAATATAACAGAAAATAATGACATGTGCCATAAAGAGGAAAGGGAAAAGAACACCTCGCTCATATTTTGATGAATTTGGTGTTGGTTTTTGGACAGCTTACCCTTTCACACACCACTGTCATTTTCACTTGAGATGATCATTGAACAGTTGTTGCATCACTTTCAATTGTTATGGAAGTCACCATGATACTGTGCTACCTTTTGCCGGCGATGTTTCATGATGATCCCAAATGGGGTTCGTGCAACAGCAGCACACCGGGTATCATCGGATACACGATATGAATAAAATCACCATACCCAAATAGATACCCCGGTAAGGGATTGTATCATGGCAGCACTGTACGAGGTTCTTCGGTTTGCTTTTCTATGGTTCGAAATGAAGGAACCACATCGTTAGCTGAATCATACAAAGGACAGCATATATGCGCATCGTCATCAAAATGAAGGCCAATGTTCAGTTGTAGTGGAAGAATGATTGTAATCGGTCATGCACCTGGCTTGCCACTTCTAGCGTGGTGGAGTCTGGCTTTACGACTTGCCTAAGCCGACATATCATCAATTAAGACTATTTTCACGGAGTAACTTGCATGTGCTGCCCCGATAGCCAAGTTAGTTAGAGCGCCGGCATGCACTGGTCTCCCCTGTCCTGGCAAGACGGGGTTCGAGTCGCTTCACCTGTTTGCATAGCCCCCGGCTGGGAGGGTCAGTTGGCAACTGGTCAGATGAGGCTGGGGTCGCGGCACCGGGCGACCGGGTCAGTAGCCTGATGGCACGTCAAACAATCGGTCAAAATTGTGTCGTTGAAGTGGAATTAGCGAACCAGGTGGTGGGGCCAGGGCTCATGCAACAAGCTCTGCTCAGTATTGGAGCCACCTGGTCCATAAACCCACCTCAGCATGAATTCAGACTAAATTTATCTCTCTTTTCCAAATGTGGGACTTCAGATGGTTTTGAGAACGCTTCGAAAACGCACGGCACATTGCATAAAGCATGGTATATTTCTTGTAATCGCACCGACAGCACCGAGTGAGACTTGAGGCGGGGCGAGTAATCACACCAGTACCGAGTGAGACTTGAGGGTGGGGCGAGTAATCACACCAGTACCGAGTGAGGCTTGAGGCGGGGCGAGTAATCACACAGCCAGCACCGAGTGCGGTCTGAGGCGGGGCGGGGGGGGCGAAGTGAGCGGGCTGCAGATGCCGTTTCACTGTCCGCGCCGCTCCGGCTGGCATATGCTGGCCACACGGCATTATCGCAGCGTGGTTCCGGCACGTGTGTCCACCCGGATGCAGTGAAAGTCGGCGGCCGGCACAGACACACCTGCTCTCATTCATTGACTGTCACTGAAGGCTCGCAACTCAGCAGCATCGCGGCGAAATCGACATTCCACGTCTAAAAGCGCTCGCTGCAAGGCGCCGACCCAATGTTTGGAGACCAACGCTTCCAAACAGCGGGCGCGATAATCGAGCTGGGAACGATTTGCAATGGAAATTTGCCCGCAATAGACGTTTGCTTCTGTAATTGTTCGGGGATGTAACCCACTTTCACTGTCAATGACCCAAAAGAGTTACCGAATCACGACATTAATTATTGGAAATGATTTGAAGGCAAAACAAAATTCCTTAGCGAATTTACAACATCATATAAACTTATCTAAACGTTGCTAGGATGGGTAATGCAAGTTGATATCTAAGCGTTATCGGGCAGCTTAGTGCTCTTGGGCTTGGTACGAAGTTAAATCCACTGTTTGTTGGTAGCAAGCCAACAACTCTGCATGTCAGGTACCTGGCATTGCATTACTGTATGGGGAAAGAACACGTACGGTGATTCGATCATGGCTGATATTAGTGCACGCTGAATGAAACGTCTTGATATGCTGCTACCTTAATCTTCCACCTTGCTTACCCTGAACAATATGAAAGGGGGAACACTGTAAGCAACCGTCTATGGAACAACCACTTGCTTCGTCACGTCGACAAATTCGGCTTGTCTGTGTACTAAATCAAAACAGGGGTGGGAAAGACGGGCAGCTGGTGAGGCGACTCGGACAGAGGTACAGGGGTTCTCTTAAACGCCCATACCAGGCCATGAGTTGCTTCTTATATTCCTCATTTCACACACTGAAGTCAAAACTGGCACGCGCCATGGCCGTTGGAGACTTTCCGCCTGGCAAACACCATGGTGAGATATCTGTGTGATGCGGGTGAAATTAAAAAAAAACATCACGAGGTAAAGAGCAAATATGCGATGAGCAGCTCAACTTGCACGATATTTTTGCCAAGTTTGGATATATTTTGGATAAGTTGTGAATTCATTTTGGGATAAATGATGGCCTACCAGAGAACGCAGAGATGCAATTCCGTCTCTACCAGAGACGGAATTGCATTCGAAATTCCAGCAGCAGGTGAAAGGGGCTGCATATGAACAGCTACGCAGTAGAGAGGACATGCCTTATTTACTGGCTGCAGAATGGCCACAGGACAACCACACATGTTACGAACTTGCTTCAGAAATATACGAGTGCTGGAAATGTAATGGGCAAGCAACAGCTGCGCCCCGACTGTAATGATCACTTCACGTGTTATTCCCGCGCCACGACTGTAATGATCACTTGACGTGTTATTCCCGCGCCCCGACTGTAATGATCACTTGACGTGTTGTACACACGCCCCGACTGTAATGTACACTTCACGTGTTATTCCCGCGCCCAGACTGTAATGATCACTTCACGTGTTGTACACACGCCCCGACTGTAATGATCACCTGACGTGTTGTACACACGCCCCGACTGTAATGTACACTTCACGTGTTATTCCCGCACCCCGACTGTAATGTACACTTCACGTGTTGTTCCCGCACCCCGACTGTAATGTACACTTCACGTGTTATTCCCGCGCCCCGACTGTAATGATCACTTCATGTTTTATACACGCCCCGACTGTAATGTCAGGTGTTGTACACACGCCCCGACTGTAATGATCACTTGACGTGTTGTACACACGCCCCGACTGTAATGTACACTTCACGTGTTATTCCCGCACCCCGACTGTAATGTTCACTTCACGTGTTATTCCCGCGCCCCGACTGTAATGATCACTTCACGTGTTATTCCCGCGCCCCGACTGTAATGATCACTTCACGTGTTGTACACACGCCCCGACTACAACGAACATTTCACGTGCTATTCTGAGCCCGACTGCATCACTCCACGTGTTATTCTGCTATTCTATTATCCTGTTATAGCTGCTATTCAGACGTGTCTGACCAAACGTGTACTGCGCACGTCCCAGCCCAAATCTGGACAGAGGTCTCCACCAGTGCCTGCGACTGTCCTCCAGTACCAGTACCACTGCTGAAGTCCCCGCCCTGGTCTGAGCAGAGGTCTCCACCAGTGCCTGCGACTGTCCTCCAGTACCAGTACCACTGCTGAAGTCCCCGCCCTGGTCTGAGCAGAGGTCTCCACCAGTGCCTGCGACTGTGACCACCAAAAGTCAGATGCAAATTGAGGGAACAGGGCTGTATCCCCACTACGGTGACCTAATTTCAGTGAGAAGTTGTCGTTTCTGTAACGTTCTCCAATTATAGACATAGTTTATTTACTCAATACTGATATAAGTTTCATCTATATTCTCGCCTCCTTCCGAATGGCATGATTTTCTCGGACTTTCACGTAGATGTCGGTTCGGGTACGATCTCGGTCTTGTACTCTAGGCGGTCGGTATTCGGTGTTCGGTACTCGGCACACGGAACTCGATACTTGGTATTCGGAATTTGATACTTGGTACCAGATACTCGATATTCGGAATTCGGCATTCGGCATTCGGTATTCGGTATTCGGTATTTGTTATTCGTTATCCTGTATTCTGTATTCGGTGTTCGGTATTCGGTATTCGGTATTCGGTATTTGGTACACGGTACTCGGGACACGGTCGTACCTCATGTACTCGGTACTCGGTACTCGGTACTCTGTACTCGGTACTCGATACTCGGTGCACGGTCGTACCCCAGGTACGCTACACTCCACCGCATTCATTCCAAGATAGTGGACCGGATCGCCTTTGTACACCCAAATGGTCTGGTGGGGTGTGACGACCCAGAACCGCACCCTGAGGGGGAGGGGCTCAGCTAATCCCTCTGACTATAAAGACATAGACAAATACGTACATTCAGTCCATCCACAATAAACTCGTGGCTATTACAGGCTATTGTCGAGTTTTAAAACAGATGTCACAGGAAAAAGGGCTGTCACAGGCACACATAAAAACATATAACAATTCCTCATACCAGCGGCACGGAAAGAGTCAGCAAGCACGGTAAGTATGATAAGAAGTCAGCAGGTATGATGATAAGTCAGCAAGTATGATAAGAGATCAGCGAGTGTGATAAGAAGTTAGGAAGTAGATCAGGTCAATCTGACTGGTCCCATGCACAAATGCCGCCTAAGGCGGCGACAAAACGTGGGAACTGGCAGAATACTGCTGCTCAGTGTTGCAGGAATGCGAACTCGTGGACAAAAATATTACCACTTGCTTTGCACTTGCTTGTTTGATGGTGACTTTTCAGAAGGCATGTCCGCTAAGTTGATGTGAGAAGATAGCAACGGCTGGACGGACAGACAGATGGTTAGACAGGATAAGCAGGGAGGTTAGGCAAGGATAGACGGACATACAGGCAGACTAGCAGACTGATGAATGGACTGGCAGACTGGCCAGACTGGCAGACTGATGAACAGTCTGGCAGACTGACAGACTGAATGGACAGACTGACATACTGATCGACTGATATATAGACTAACAGACTGACACACTGACAGACTGATACACTCATACATTGACAGACTGACACACTGGCATACTGACACATTGGCAGATTGACACACTAATGCACTGGAAGACTGACACACTGACGCACTGACAGACTGACATACTGACATACTGACACACTGACACATTGACACACTGACACACTGACATACTGACACACTGATACACTGACATGCTGATGCTCTGACATACTGACGGACGGATACACTGACAGACTGATACACTGACAGACTGACACACTGACAGACTGACACACTGACAGATTAACACACTGACAGACCTGCATACTGGCAGGCTGATGCACTGATAGTCTGACACACTGACATACTGACACTTTGACATACTGACGCACTGACACACTGATAGGCTGATGCACTGACACACTGACAAACTGACATACTGACAGACTGATACACTGACAGACTGATACATTGATACGAACTGACATACTGGCAGAGTGATGGACAGACTGACAGCCTGATGGATCAGCATCGTGATACAGTACAGTGTTGTTATCAGTATGTACCATACAGTAAGCAGCATTGTCATGCAGTACAGTGCTGTTATCAGTCTGTGTCGTACAATAATCAGCATCGTCATACAGTATGCAGTGCTGTTATATGTATCGCACCGTCATCAGCATCGCAAGACAATGTTTTGATCATTGGCGGGTACACTATGACTGCCAAACGGACAGGCACCCCGGCATACAGATGGGGAGACACTACGGGACAGACAACCAGGCACCATACCGGAAGACAGACAGGCACCACACCGGACAGACAGAGAGAGAGAGACACACACCTCGCCGGACAGCCAGATAGGCACCACACAGGACAGACAGGCACCATACCGGACCGACAGGCACCATACCGGACCGACAGGCACCACCGGATAGACAGGTACCTTCCGGACAGACAGACACCCACCGGACAGACAGATTCCCACCGGACAGACAGACAGGCACCATACCGAACAGACAGGCACCATACCGAACAGACAGGCACCACACCGGACAGACAGGCACCATACCGGACCGACAGGCACCACACCGGACCGACAGGCACCATGCCGGACAGACAGGCACCATGCCGGACAGACAGACAGGTGCCATGCCGGACAGACAGGCACCATTCGGGACAGACAGGCACCACACCGGACAGACCGCCGACCACAGTAGGCCGGTGGATTGATAACGGGTTGATGAGAGCTCGCCCAGGGCTGGCGGCGGCCGCCGCCAGAGGAAAGCCGAGCGTCTGCACGACCGGGCGGCGTTGTCGAGCCGGATGCCGGCGACGATTAGTGACGCGGAGAGTGTGTCGGCGACGATTAGTGGCGCGGCAGCGGGCCGGCATCTCGGACGCCAATAATCGGTGACAGACGCGCCGGCAGTGGCACACGAACACTGAGAGCTGCGTGCAGTGACTGATGCGAGAACGCGGAGACGTGGGTAAACCCACAGACGCGTGATCCGGTCGGTAGGAGAAGTCAGGACACTGAGAGACTGCGTGCAGTGACTGATGCGAGAACGCGGAGACATGGGTAAACCCACAGACGCGTGATCCGGTCGGAAGTGGCACACGGACACTGAGAGCTGCGTGCAGTGACTGATGCGAGAACGCGGAGCCATGGGTAAACCCACAGACGCGTGATCCGGTCGGAAGTGGCACACGGACACTGAGAGCTGCGTGCAGTGACTGATGCGAGAACGCGGAGACATGGGTAAACCCACAGACGCGTGATCCGGTCGGTAGGAGAAGTCAGGAGACTGAGAGCTGCGTGCAGTGACTGATGCGAGAACGCGGAGACGTGGGTAAACCCACAGACGCGTGATCCGGTCGGTAGGAGAAGTCAGGAGACTGAGAGCTGCGTGCAGTGACTGATGCGAGAACGCGGAGACGTGGGTAAACCCACAGACGCGTGATCCGGTCGGTAGGAGAAGTCAGGAGACTGAGAGCTGCGTGCAGTGACTGATGCGAGAACGCGGAGACGTGGGTAAACCCACAGACGCGTGATCCGGTCGGTAGGAGAAGTCAGGAGACTGAGAGCTGCGTGCAGTGACTGATGCGAGAACGCGGAGACGTGGGTAAACCCACAGACGCGTGATCCGGTCGGTAGGAGAAGTCAGGAGACTGAGAGCTGCGTGCAGTGACTGATGCGAGAACGCGGAGACGTAGGTAAACCCACAGACGCGTGATCCGGTCGGAAGTGGCACACGGACACTGAGAGCTGCGTGCAGCGACTGATGCGAGAACGCGGAGCCGTGGGTAAACCCACAGACGCGTGATCCGGTCGGTAGGAGAAGTCAGGAGACTGAGAGCTGCGTGCAGTGACTGATGCGAGAACGCGGAGACGTGGGTAAACCCACAGACGCGTGATCCGGTCGGTAGGAGAAGTCAGGAGACTGAGAGAATGTGCATGCAAAGAAAGAGAAGAGGGAGAGGGAGAAGGTGAAGGAGATGGAGAGGGAGATGGTAAGGGAGATGGGAAGGGAGATGGGAAGGGAGAGGGGAAGGGAGAGGGGAAGGGAGAGGGAGAAGGAGAGGGAGACTGAGAGGGAGAGTGAGAGAGATAGGGGCGAGAGGAGGATATAGAAAGCTGTGAGTGGTGAGTACTAGGACATAGGACAGAGCAGACTGCACTGCCACTGCATTGAAACTGCACAGGGCACCACCGGTAGCAGTAAGGCGGATAATGTAGTATTGCAGGTGGTGCAGCTACCGCACCAACGTCTGGAGGGGTGGCGTGGGGGCGCGCCGTCAGAGAGAAAGAGAAAGAGAGAGAGAGAGAGAGAGAGAGAGAGAGAGAGAGAGAGAGAGAGAGAGAGAGAGAGAGAGAGAGAGAGAGAGAGAGAGAGAGAGAGAGAGAGAGAGAGAGAGGTGCTGACCAAAACGTGCGGTATTGAATTGCTCGACCACGGTTGAAACCTGAACCAGGTTTAGTATCATATTCTTGAATACAGTAACATGCTCCAACACCCAAGGACGTTTAGCGGCGAAGAGAATAGGGCATATGTGGGTATAGTTTAGGCAGAGATGGACCATACATCCGGTGCATCGGATTTTTGCGACCCATATAACTGGTACGCTTGATAACGGCATCGCTTTTTCTACTCCAATGATCCAGGGGACAAGTTGTAGTTGA
The DNA here is from genome assembly GCA_034440615.1 of Ashinkailepas kermadecensis. NCBI lineage: Eukaryota > Metazoa > Arthropoda > Thecostraca > Neolepadidae > Ashinkailepas > Ashinkailepas kermadecensis. The sequence continues at coordinate 59,868 of JAOTOM010002112.1, read as the reverse complement.
TCCAGGGCCAGCGACTTGTAACGCGCAGCACCTTGGTTACGGCATGGAAACGTTGATCACCTGCATCCACACCTGCATCTATGCGCAGAATGTGTTCCACCATGCTGCATCGGAGGGTAATACGTTACTTTGGCCACTCAATACCGAGGCTGTTTCCGAGACTGGCGAGGTAAATTGCATCTGACGAGCTGTTGTACATTCGCCACTTGCCTGTGTCTGAAACGTGTCTTTCCGAACTTCCGCACTACAGCAAACATGCCGCCAAACTCCGCACCGTGAGCACTGATATTTGCTTGCGAGTGAATAGCATGACAAAGCTCCCACTCATTTTGGGGTGCGGAATTTCGCCAACACCTGAAGCCGAAGCACAAAACGCTGTCGCTCGACCCGGTTGACTGCACGAAAGCGTGTGTGTGTGCTGTTGTGTTTGGCCAGCCTGCCACCTGTGGGTGATGTCGGCTGTTTCCGGTGTGTGAGTGGTAGAATGGTAGGAGGATTAGATACAGGGTGGATCGATTTCTTGTAGAGTGATGTTCGAGTAGAGTCGGAGTCGTCTTGAAGAGCTGAGTTGATCTGGGAGCTTGAAGAGGTAGAGATGGCAGAGAAGAGTCGTTGGAGAGCCGGAGATGGAGTAGTCGAAAGAAGCTGTCAGTCCGGACGGTGCTAGATTGGGGTATGGGGTGTAGTGGGTGGGTTGGGGTCGGGTCATCGCCATAGATTAACATTGCAAGAACATGCTTGTTTTTTTGTAGTTATCCGTTTGTTTTTTGGTTTTTTGGTTTTGTTTTGTTTTGTTTTTGTTGGGTTTTTCGGTTCATTTTTTTTCCCCGGGTTTCAGTCTTTTTTCCCGGTCGATTTTTTTTTCACAGTTTATCAATTAGGAGTGTCGTAGAGAGAAAGTGGAAGAGAAGCTCGTGTAATGTTGGATAGTCAGTTAGTTATTAGGGCTTTAGGGCGCATCGACTACATCGGTCATGTAGCGCCCATTAATGTTGGATAGTCGTCGTTGAGAAGTGTAGTGATGTTTTGTGGAATGTTGCGTGTGCTGCAGTAGTCTGTGATGTGTTGCCTTTCGTTGTTGTATTTAGTCCAGTAGATGAGTATGTGTTTGATAGTGAGTGTTCGTTGACATGTTGTGCATTGTGGTCGTGGGCGTTGTAGTAAGAGGTAGGAGTGTGTAAGTGCTGTGTGTCCGAGGCGTAATCGTGTTAGAGTGCGTTCCCTGAGTCTGGTGCGTTGGTTGATGGTGTGCCAAGGCTCGTATTTGGGGTGTATTTCATGAAGTTGCGTTAGTGCTGTGTCCCATGTTTGTTGTATGTGTTTGTTAAGAGCCTGTTGTATTGTGGGGTCAGATTGTGAGAGTGGGCATGGTATGGTTTGTGGTAGTGTTGTGGTTATGTTTGCTTCAGTGTCTGCGTGTTCGTTGCCGTGTATGTTTGTGTGACTTGGGATCCATAGGAGAAGTGGTCTTTGTCTTGCGTTGAGTTTTTGGTGTATGTTGAGTATTTTCGGGATGAGGGGGTGTTTGTGTTTGGTATATGGTGTGATGCTTTGTAATGCTGATTTGGCGTCAGTGGCTATGATGTTGTGTTCAATTTTGGTGTTGTAAATGGTGCAGTAAGCCGAAAAGATTGCGTATAATTCTGCTGTGTAGGTTGATGCTGTGTCGTGCAGACGGGCACGAAGGATAACCCGCGGCGGTGCTGCATTGGGGTACAGCACCGCCGCTGTGCCCGTCTGCTGTGTATGTGATTTTGAACCGTCTGTGTAGATGATGTTGTAATTTGCGTGTTGTGCTGTGAATTGGAAGAAGGGTTGGTGTATTTCTGCGTCGGTGCATGTGTGTTTTGGGTGGTCTATGAGGAAGTGTGTTGTGGGTGTTTCGTGTTTCTACCAGGCTGTGGGTGTTGGTAATGGTTTGGATGTGGGTAGTGTAATGTGTAGTCTGTTTGTGTGTTGGTGGATGCGGCATCCTATTGTAGTTTTGAGTCGTGATGTTGTCATGAGTTGATGTACACGTGTGGTGCGAAGTTGTAGGGCCTGTGTACATGGGTGTTGTGGTATGAGTTGCGTTTTGTAGTGGTATCTTAATAGTGCATGTGTGCGTCTGTGCTGTAGTTCTGGTATGTGGTTGTATATATGTAGTGCGAGGTATGGTGAGGTGATATAGGCTCCCGTGGCTATTTTTAAGCATTGGCGTTGTAAGCTGTCTAGAAGTTTGAGGTTTGTTTTAGCAGCGTTTTCAAAGAGTGGGGATCCTCCCAGTAATTCGCACACATTGCGCCAAGTCCCAGTAAATCGCACATATTGCGCAACGAAGCGGAAAATATGACGGACGTTCGCCTGGGGACGAGCCGGTCGGCTGGCAGAGGGGCCGGTCGGCTGGGGACGGGCCGGTCGGCTGGGGACGGGCCGGTCGGCTGGGGACGGGCCGGTCGGCTGGGGAGGGGCCGGAAGGCTGGGGAGGGGCCGGTCGGCTGGGAGAGGGGCCGGTAGGCTGGGGACGGGCCGGTCGGCTGGGGACGGGCCGGTCGGCTGGGGACGGGCCGGTCGGCTGGGGAGGGGCCGGTCGGCTGGGGACGGGCCGGTCGGCTGGGGACGGGCCGGTCGGCTGGGGAGGGGCCGGTCGGCTGGGGAGGGGCCGGTCGGCTGGGAGAGGGGCCGGTAGGCTGGGGACGGGCCGGTCGGCTGGGGAGGGGCCGGTCGGCTGGGGACGGGCCGGTCGGCTGGGGACGGGCCGGTCGGCTGGGGACGGGCCGTAGGCTGGGGACGGGCCGGTCGGCTGGGGAGGGGCCGGTCGGCTGGGGAGGGGCCGGTCGGCTGGGGACGGGCCGGTCGGCTGGGGACGGGCCGGTCGGCTGGGGAGGGGCCGGTCGGCTGAGGAGGGGCCGGTCGGCTGGGGACGGGCCGGTCGGCTGGGGACGGGGGCCGGTCGGCTGGGGAGGGGCCGGTCGGCTGGGGAGGGGCCGGTCGGCTGGGGACGGGCCGGTCGGCTGGGGACGGGGGCCGGTCGGCTGGGGACGGGCCGGTCGGCTGGGGACGGGCCGGTCGGCTGGGGACGGGCCGGTAGGCTGGGGAGGGGCCGGTAGGCTGGGGACGGGCCGGTCGGCTGGGGACGGGCCGGTCGGCTGGGGACCGGGCCGGTCGGCTGGGGACAGTTCGGTCGGCTGGGGACGGGCCGGTCGGCTGGGGGAGGGGGCCGGTCGGCTGGGGACGGGCCGGTCGGCTGGGGAGGGGCCGGTCGGCTGGGGACGGGTCGGTCGGCTGGGGACGGGCCGGTCGGCTGGGGACGGGTCGGTCGGCTGGGGAGGGGCCGGTCGGCTGGGGACGGGCCGGTCGGCTGGGGACGGGGGCCGGTCGGCTGGGGACGGGCCGGTCGGCTGGGGACGGGCCGGTAGGCTGGGGAGGGGCCGGTAGGCTGGGGACGGGCCGGTCGGCTGACGGCGGTCGGCTGGGGAGGGCCGGTCGGCTGGGAGGGGCCGGTCGGCTGGGGACGGGCCGGTCGGCTGGGGACGGGCCGGTCGGCTGGGGACGGGGGCCGGTCGGCTGGGGACGGGCCGGTCGGCTGGGGACGGGCCGGTCGGCTGGGGAGGGGGCCGGTCGGCTGGGGACGGGCCGGTCGGCTGGGGACGGGCCGGTCGGCTGGGGACGGGCCGGTCGGCTGGGGACGGGCCGGTCGGCTGGGGACGGGCCGGTCGGCTGGGGAGGGGCCGGTCGGCTGGGGAGGGGAGGGCCGGTCGGCTGGGGACGGAGGGCCGGTCGGCTGGGGACGGGCCGGTCGGCTGGGGACGGGCCGGTCGGCTGGGGAGGGGCCGGTCGGCTGGGGACGGGCCGGTCGGCTGGGGGAGGGGCCGGTCGGCTGGGGAGGGGCCGGTCGGCTGGGGACGGGCCGGTCGGCTGGGGGAGGGGCCGGTCGGCTGGGGACGGGCCGGTCGGCTGGGGACGGGGCCGGTCGGCTGGGGAGGGGCCGGTCGGCTGGGGACGGGGGCCGGTCGGCTGGGGACGGGCCGGTCGGCTGGGGAGGGGCCGGTCGGCTGGGGACGGGCCGGTCGGCTGGGGAGGGGCCGGTCGGCTGGGGACGGGCCGGTCGGCTGGGGACGGGGCCGGTCGGCTGGGGAGGGGCCGGTCGGCTGGGGACGGGCCGGTCGGCTGGGGGAGGGGCCGGTCGGCTGGGGAGGGGCCGGTCGGCTGGGGACGGGCCGGTCGGCTGGGGAGGGGCCGGTCGGCTGGGGACGGGCCGGTCGGCTGGGGGAGGGGCCGGTCGGCTGGGGAGGGGCCGGTCGGCTGGGGACGGGCCGGTCGGCTGGGGGAGGGGCCGGTCGGCTGGGGACGGGCCGGTCGGCTGGGGACGGGCCGGTCGGCTGGGGGGGGGCCGGTCGGCTGGGGAGGGGCCGGTCGGCTGGGGACGGGCCGGTCGGCTGGGGAGGGGCCGGTCGGCTGGGGACGGGCCGGTCGGCTGGGGACGGGCCGGTCGGCTGGGGAGGGGCCGGTCGGCTGGGGACGGGCCGGTCGGCTGGGGACGGGCCGGTCGGCTGGGGAGGGGCCGGTCGGCTGGGGACGGGCCGGTCGGCTGGGAGGGGTCGGCTGGGACGGGCGCGATCGGCTGGGGACGGGCCGGTCGGCTGGGGACGGGCCGGTCGGCTGGGGACGGGCCGGTCGGCTGGGGACGGGCCGGTCGGCTGGGGACGGGCCGGTCGGCTGGGGACGGGCCGGTCGGCTGGGGACGGGCCGGTCGGCTGGGGACGGGCCGGTCGGCTGGGGACGGGCCGGTCGGCTGGGGACGGGCCGGTCGGCTGGGGACGGGCCGGTCGGCTGGGGACGGGCCGGTCGGCTGGGGACGGGCCGGTCGGCTGGGGACGGGCCGGTCGGCTGGGGACGGGCCGGTCGGCTGGGGACGGGCCGGTCGGCTGGGGGACGGGCCGGTCGGCTGGGGACGGGCCGGTCGGCTGGGGACGGGCCGGTCGGCTGGGGACGGGCCGGTCGGCTGGGGACGGGCCGGTCGGCTGGGGACGGGGCCGGTCGGCTGGGGACGGGCCGGTCGGCTGGGGACGGGCCGGTCGGCTGGGGACGGGCCGGTCGGCTGGGGACGGGCCGGTCGGCTGGGGACGGGCCGGTCGGCTGGGGACGGGGCCGGTCGGCTGGGGACGGGGGCCGGTCGGCTGGGGACGGGCCGGTCGGCTGGGGACGGGCCGGTCGGCTGGGGAGGGCCGGTCGGCTGGGGACGGGCCGGTCGGCTGGGGGAGGGGCCGGTCGGCTGGGGAGGGCCGGTCGGCTGGGGACCGGTCGGCTGGGGACGGGCCGGTCGGCTGGGGAGGGGGCCGGTCGGCTGGGGACGGGCCGGTCGGCTGGGGAGGGGCCGGTCGGCTGGGGACGGGCCGGTCGGCTGGGGAGGGGCCGGTCGGCTGGGGACGGGCCGGTCGGCTGGGGAGGGGGCCGGTCGGCTGGGGACGGGCCGGTCGGCTGGGGACGGGCCGGTCGGCTGGGGACGGGCCGGTCGGCTGGGGACGGGCCGGTCGGCTGGGGAGGGGCCGGTCGGCTGGGGGGGCGGTCGGCTGGGGAGGGCCGGTCGGCTGGGGACGGGCCGGTCGGCTGGGGGAGGGGGCCGGTCGGCTGGGGACGGGCCGGTCGGCTGGGGAGGGGCCGGTCGGCTGGGGACGGGCCGGTCGGCTGGGGAGGGGCCGGTCGGCTGGGGACGGGCCGGTCGGCTGGGGGAGGGGCCGGTCGGCTGGGGGAGGGGCCGGTCGGCTGGGGAGGGGCCGGTCGGCTGGGGACGGGCCGGTCGGCTGGGGAGGGGCCGGTCGGCTGGGGACGGGCCGGTCGGCTGGGGGAGGGGGCCGGTCGGCTGGGGGAGGGCCGGTCGGCTGGGGGAGGGGGCCGGTCGGCTGGGGGAGGGGCCGGTCGGCTGGGGACGGGCCGGTCGGCTGGGGGAGGGGCCGGTCGGCTGGGGACGGGCCGGTCGGCTGGGGGAGGGGGCCGGTCGGCTGGGGGAGGGGCCGGTCGGCTGGGGAGGGGGCCGGTCGGCTGGGGGAGGGGCCGGTCGGCTGGGGAGGGGCCGGTCGGCTGGGGGAGGGCCGGTCGGCTGGGGACGGGCCGGTCGGCTGGGGACGGGCCGGTCGGCTGGGGACGGGCCGGTCGGCTGGGGGAGGGGGCCGGTCGGCTGGGGACGGGCCGGTCGGCTGGGGACGGGCCGGTCGGCTGGGGACGGGCCGGTCGGCTGGGGAGGGGCCGGTCGGCTGGGGACGGGCCGGTCGGCTGGGGAGGGCCGGTCGGCTGGGGACGGGCCGGTCGGCTGGCAGAGGGGGCCGGTCGGCTGGGGGACGGGCCGGTCGGCTGGGGAGGGGCCGGTCGGCTGGGGAGGGGCCGGTCGGCTGGGGAGGGGGCCGGTCGGCTGGGGACGGGCCGGTCGGCTGGGGGAGGGGGCCGGTTGTCGTCATGTCATGGCACACAGCTGGCACGTGGCAGGGAAACAGCTGAGCGCGTCACATTCCTTCGCAAGACAGCTCCACCCGAGGCCAAAACATGCACATCTTCCGGAAGAACTGACAGAATGTATCCCACCTGCTCGGGTGCAATTGATGCTTCAACTGCGGTTCAACTGCGGTTCAACTGCGGTGCAACTGCGGTTCAACTGCGGTTCAACTGCGGTTCAACTGCGGTTCAACTGCGCGATCGAACCACCCAGTCAACTCATCTGGTGAGTCGACGACGCCGTGGCATCGCCGTGAGCAGTAATGACAGGATAGCTCACAATTCGTGAGAATAACCGGCATTTAAGTCCTGTCGAAAACATTGAGATCTGCACATTTGCAACGTCGCGGCAAGATGAAGGATGTAGGCCAGAAACGCCAGAATGGGTCAGCCAGTGTTGTTCTAAAAGCTGAGCGACAAAGCAGTTTATGGAAACGATGCCACCGGATCTGAGCAGCAACGTAATCACCACCACACAGATCCGGACTGGGCGACCATGTCCCCAGATACGAATACCTCAAGACATGCGACCGTATGCTTTTAGGATAAAATAGTAGGCTTTTCATGGCAACTCGTGATTTTCCAAATCCAAGAAGATGGAACGTATTGCAAGTAGCTCCAGCTTCCGATACATAGCGTTCTGTTACATTATAATACTCACAAATTGAGTAAAACGTTATACTATCCAATCCAAACAGGCGACAATATTTCGATAGCGTGGTAGAACTGTCGTCTATTCAATGATAAAATATTCGTCAAATAGGGTAGAATATACCACTTTCTGGACTCTGAATTGACATCCATTGCAACGGAGTATCGATATCCCGATTCATGATGAGTCGTTATTAAGTCTTCATATTTAATTTCCAACAGCATCTTGTTGACAAGTATCATGTTGATACTCACCATTGCAGATTGTGATGCACACACATCTCTTAGCACAATTCAAGGTACAAGGATTACCTATGGTGTGGTCTATTAAACAATATCAGTTGGTTAGGATAAGTATTTTGTATTGCTATCACTAAATGGGTACCTCTAAATTATGGATCTCAAAACAATGGAAAAATGTGCACATATGAGTATGCTGTTGGATCGGAATTGTGTTCAAAGAACTGATAATTTCTGTTAAATGACACGGTTTCCAATACGAAATTCGACATCCTACTGTACTCGTTTCGACATCTCACACATAACGAAGAACCATTGTTTTAACACTGCACCTATCCCGTCTTGTGGTACGCTTGTGCGCTTACAGCAGACACTCTCAGATCGGCCACCTGTTGCAAGCGAATTCCGGAAAGCTGCAGCATCAGGTCATCAGTTCCCACCATTAATGTCAGTCCACCAAGCACTCATTTCCTGCAACTTCGTCCCCAGCCGCGTTGGTCGTCGAGATATGACAAAAATAGCGTAGTCAGAGCAAGCACAACTTCCCAGTAAGACACCGTGGCCAGAATCGATACCTTCGTCTGACCTTTTGACTCCGATCGCCTCAGACGACACCCCCGCGTCACAGCCAATGAAGATCGTCCCACACGCGGCACGGAGCCTCTGCCTGGGAAGAGGTTCTGGACCACCAGTCTCAGCTGGACGGTGAGCTACACCAGTCTCAGCTAGACGGCGAGCTTCACCAGCCTCTGCTGGACGGTGAGCTTCACCAGTCTCAGCTGGACGGTAAGCTACATCAGTCTCAGCTGGACGGTGAGCTTCACCAGCCTCTGCTGGACGGTGAGCTACACCAGTCTCAGCTGGACGGTGAGCTTCACCAGCCTCTGCTGGACGGTGAGCTACACCAGTCTCAGCTGGACGGTGAGCTTCACCAGCCTCTGCTGGACGGTGAGCTTCACCAGTCTCAGCTGGACGGTAAGCTACATCAGTCTCAGCTGGACGGTGAGCTTCACCAGCCTCTCCTGGACGGTGAGCTTTACAAGTCTCAGCTGGACGGTGAGCTTCACCAGTCTCAGCTGGACGGTAAGCTTCACAAGTCTCAGTTGGACGGTGAGCTTCACAAGTCTCAGCTGGACGGTGAGCTTCACCAGTCTCAGCTGGACGGTAAGCTACACCAGTCTCAGCTGGACGGTAAGCTTCACCAGTCTCAGCTGGACGATGAGCTTCACCAGCCTCTGCTGGACGGTGAGCTTCACCAGTCTCAGCTGGACGGTTGGCTGGTTAGTTGGTTATTGGTTTTTACGACACATCGACCGTTGAGTCATGTAGCGTCGCCAATCTCTCACGCCGATTGGCCGCGAGCAAAGAGTAGTGACAGGCGAGACTCGAACCCACAATCTTTCGATTGTGAGACGAGCAACTTACCCCTAGACTACTCGTCCCCTCAGCTGGACGGTGAGCTTCACCAGTCTCAGCTGGACGGTGAGCTTCACCAGTATCAGCTGGACGGTGAGCTTTACCAGTCTCAGCTAGACGGTGAGCTACACCAGTCTCAGCTGGACGGGGAGCTTCACCAGTCTCAGCTGGACGGTGAGCTTCACCAGTCTCAGCTGGACGGTGAGCTTCACCAGCCTCTGCTGGACGGTGAGCTTCACCAGTCTCAGCTGGACGGTGAGCTTCATCAGTCTCAGCTGGACGGTGAGCTTCACCAGTCTCAGCTGGACGGTAAGCTTCACCAGTCTCCGCTGGACGGTGAGCTTCGCCAGTCTCAGCTGGACGGTGAGCTACACCAGTCTCAGCTGGACGGTAAGCTTCACCAGCCTCTGCTGGACGGTGGGCTTCACCAGTCTCAGCTGGACGGTTGGCTGGTTAGTTGGTTATTGGTTTTTACGACACATCGACCGTTGAGTCATGTAGCGTCGCCAATCTCTCACGCCGATTGGCCGCGGGCGAAGAGTAGTGACAGGCGAGACTCGAACCCACAATCTTTCGATTGTGAGACGAGCAACTTACCCCTAGACTACTCGTTCCCTTAGCTGGACGGTGAGCTTCATCAGTATCAGCTGGACGGTAAGCTTCACCAGCCTCAGCTGGACGGTGAGCTTTACCAGTCTCAGCTGGACGTTGAGCTTCACCAGTCTCTGCTGGACGGTGAGCTTCACCAGTCTCAGCTGGACGGTGAGCTTCACCAGTCTCAGCTGGACGGTGAGCTTCACCAGTCTCAGTTGGACGGTGAGCTTCACCAGTCTCAGCTGGACGGTGAGCTTCGCCAGTCTCAGCTGGACGGTGAGCTTCACCAGTCTCAGCTGGACGGTGAGCTTCATCAGTCTCAGCTGGACGGTGAGCTTCACCAGTCTCTGCTGGACGGTGAGCTTCACCAGTCTCTGCTAGACGGTGAGCTTCACCAGTCTCTGCTGGACGGTGAGCTTCACCAGCCTCAGCTGGACGGTGAGCTTCACCAGTCTCAGCTGGACGGTAAGCTTCACAAGTCTCAGCTGGACGGTGAGCT
>JAOTOM010002112.1:0-45000 GCA_034440615.1 Ashinkailepas kermadecensis | reverse complement strand
GACTGCAAAGCTGAGCAGTGATGCGAATCAATGCGTTTGCTGTTTTGCAGGACCGTCCAAGCGTGTACGCTTCATTTGACAATGTTGACACGACGTACAGCCTGTCCTTCCGGCACACCTGTGCTGTCGCGAAGATCCGCCCACATTGTTCATTGGCGTCCGGTTTGTCACCCATCAGAGACAAAATTAAACATCGGGTCTCATCGTAACATATGGAGTGGAAGCGAATGCACCACACACTTTGACGGAAATAATCCAGTGGGGCACACGTTATTGAAAATAAAACTCAAAAGCAATCATCAGCATTGTTTGCTTCTGAGCAATACCATTATGACTGCTCTGCGGATATGCGTATAACTGACTTTAGCAATGTTTGCAATGTTATCAATTACAACATTTTCCTGCGAAGTCCATGAACTTTACGGCATTCGAACTTGTAGCATTATGTATGCATTACTTTCGCAGAACGGCGTAAGCGTGTGTGAAACCAATTAAGGATAGACTGCAGCTGCAGATTATTGTCGCTCCTTCTCCAATTAAAGCCGGCAGAAAGCAATCAGCTGCGCCGTACCTCAGGCACAACACAGGCACGCTTGTTGTTCGGCAATGACAAACGACTGACCCGTTCGCCGTGTCTGGAGGCAGGTTGACAATCGATGTTGCATAACAAACTTAGAACTGCAGCTGCAGACAGCCAGACTGGACGGCAACAACCGCAGAACATTTGCTGCTGCCAGGCGGCTTGCACCTGATGCCAGTCTTGCCGAGAGCGCCACCACAACACCGCCGGTCGTGAACAGCAACCGATCAGACAACTGCAGCTGCAGACAGCCGGCCTGGACGGCAACAACCGCAGAACATTTGCTGCTGCCAGGCGGCTTGAACCTGATGCCAGTCTTGCCCAGAGCGCCACCACAGCACCGCCGGTCGTGAACAGCAACCGATCAGCTTCTGCGAGCAGAAGCGCAGCTGGAGCTCGGCTTGCACCAAGTCACACATGCGAAGGTTGGTTGGTTCGAATTGTTCGTTGGTTCGAATTGTTCGTTGGTTCGAATTATTCGTTGGTTCGAATGGTTCGTTGTTTCGAATTGTTCGTTGGTTCGAATGGTTCGGTTCGTTGTCAACCTGTCAGGCGGACGTCGATTCGGTCTGATATGTCATAGCGTCTCGAACGATCAGCCTAAAGCCAGGTAGGCCACCCACGTATACTAGGAAGGTACACTACCATGTCGGGTACACCCACGTACACCAGGTAAGTATACCACAATGTCAGCTACACCCACGTACACCAGACAGGTTCACTACCATGTCAGGTGCACCCACGTACACGAGATAAGTACACAACTATGTCATGTACACCCACGTACACCAGGTAAGTACACCACCATGACAGGTACACCTACGTACACCAGGTAAGTACACCACCATGTCAGGTACACCTACGTACACCAGGTAAGTGCAACACCATGTCAGATACACCCACGTACACCAGGTAAGCACAACACCAGACCCCCGTACACCAGGTAAAAAACTCCAGTCAGCAACCATACAAACAACACCATGTTCAGGTACACCCACGTACACCAGGTAAATACAACTCCATGTTCAGGTACACCCATGTACAGTAGGTAAGTACAACACCATGTTCAGGTACACCCACGTACACCAGGTAAGTACAACACCGTGTTCAGCTACACCCACGTACACCAGGTAAGTACAACACCATGTTCAGCTACACCCACGTACACCAGGTAAGTACAACACCATGTTCAGGTACACCCACGTACACCAGGTACGTACACTACCATGTCGGGTGCACCCGCGCTCATCGCCATACTTTTAAAGGAATGTGCCCCTGAAACGCTGAACTGCACTCACCCTAAGTTGAATCGTAAACTCAAGCGCACTCTTTTTTCCGGCATAACAGGTTTTTATTTGAGTAATGGAAGCAAAATCTTCAATTTACCCTCATCCAAATTGAATTATTTTAGGCCGCCCCGTATGGAGGCTCATTATCACCCCCCACCCCCGTCGCAAAGTTTTCCGCGGATAGGGAAGAAGCGGCGCGCGGTAGGGCACCAAAATCTGGCATGCCTCTTCCCACATTAATTTGACCTGTTGTTGGCAAATTTTGGGGCCAATTCATCTACGGTCGCCGAGTGATTCAAGGTCAAGTGAGGTCATCTCCAAAAAGTTCAACCAGTCGTCACACTTTCACAGATAGAAACATATGAATGAAACTTTCAGCGTTTCCATATCTTGAGGGATGCAACAAAACCCACCGGAGGGAATGTTTGATTTTTTCCCGTTTTAGATGATTGATTTGTCTTGCATATTTGTCCATTGTGACTAAAATCGAAGATTCTGGCTAAAGTAAGCACTTTTATGAGAGAAGGTTGACTTAAACCAACGTTTCCCGGTGCGCTCTATCCATTAGAAAAAGAAAACTTTAAAAAATGAAAACTCAACATTTCGACAATTTCAAATCATTAGTATGCTGATTTTTGAGTCGGCAAACATTTTAGAGCCATGGTCCATTTCGCCTTCCTTTTCTGATTCCAATATTTTTTATTTACCCCAAAATGAACTTCCCAGAGCCCGAAACATGACAGTCGTGATCACATAGACCACCCTAGTGACGTCATTTTTATGGGAGTAAATTTTGTGGCTGATTTCGGGCCCCAGTTGTCGAGCGCTCTCCGATGATACCACATTCGTTTTCGTATAGCGCTTAGTTTCGAGATTGGAGGGGACTTATAATGGCTTCCCCCCCAGGCGGTTTGTGAGGATCTGACCGGGAAGGGTTAACGAATTTTATTTGTCCATCCAGTAGTGTTCATAAAATGAGTTCTATGCACTAACTGGACACTAAATGGATACAAATCAGGCGCACAAGGACTCCATTTCATCAAGCTGAGAAACCTACCAATATATATGTATGTGGCGAATCTACCTTATAATGGAAAATCCCAGTTTCACCGGCTGTCAAACCTATGCATCTTTGTTAGCACAATGATTAAATCGGTCAATTCGTAGGAAAAGTACATGAGTAGAGCACTTTGTTTCACGAACATTACGATGTCGGCATTTCCATCAACACGAGCATGGATAACTAGAATACCTAGATAACTAAATGGAACGGTGCGAGTCTTTAAAGTTGAAGTTTATTATGGCTTTTCATTTTTGTTGTGAAATGTTGTTTTCATGGATGGAAGATCGCCAGCAAAGTCGATCTTGTAAATGCTACATTTGTGTTGCCAAACCAAAACGTTGATGTTGCATTTTCGACAAAACATGTGACCTTAGAGAAAGTTTGATCTTTCAAGGCCCAAAGTCGGTCTTGCTGGACCCAAGGTCGGTCTTGCTGGACCCAAAGTTGGTCTTGCTGGACCCAAAGTTAGTCTTGCTGAGCCCAAAATTGGCGTTGCAGCTGCAGTATCTGCAATGTCACATTCCTACCTATGGTGCTTCACTTCAGTACCAGACAATTGCTTTAAATGGGGCCTCTTTAACGCGGTGGAACAGGCCGTGGAGTGCCTCCCCCATTCTGCTGCGAATACAATCGACAACGCAACGCAATTAACAAGATCTTATCTGCTTACGGTGGCATGCCCTTTGCACTGTAGGCAAGTGCATGAACTCGGTGATCTTCAAATCACCGGCATAATAGTGCCACCGGTTGGTTGGTTGGTTGGTTATTGGTTTTACGACACGTCGACCGTTGAGTCATATAGCGTCGCCAATCTCTCACGCCGATTGGTCGCGAGCGAAGAATAGCGACAGGTGAGATTCGAACCCACAATCTTTCGATTGCGAGACGAGCATCTTACCCCTAGACCACTCGTTCCCAATAGTGACACCGGGGATGACAGCAACTCATCAATAAGACTCAACTTAGATGTACTCATAATTGGCTTTCGCAATGCCCTGCGGCTTATGCATGTTCTTGGTATGTCAACACGTCGCTTAGCTCATGCGTAACACGGCTACGATTCAGCACTTTGTCTGTAAGTACCATGAGTGTCATGGTGTGTGCTTCACTACGGGCTGCTGAACCAAAAGGTCACCGCGGTGTCAAAGTGTAGCGGTTGATCAATAGACTAAATTGGCCAACTTCATTGAATAGGACGGAATAAAGTGAGCTGCTATGTTTGGATGCACCAATGTTCGGCCTGCCTCTGGCGGGGATGGCATGGGGGACTGCCGACAGTCCACTCGAGGCTACCACCTCAGCATATCAAAATAGACTCGATCATGGGATGTTCCACTTCCAGTCAGCAGTCAGCAAGTACAAAGAGGTCCAGGAAGGTCCAAGGTTTGAGAGAGAAGGTAAACTTGTAGCGGCAGAAACAGCAAAGGCTCGAAGACAGCAAGAGCTCCAGGCATCCTAGACGAGCACTCCCGCGACTCTAGAAGGAAAACCTCCCACACACAATCCCCAACTTCTCCATGTCTCACAACTAACCTTTAACCCCCCCCTCCGGAGGAAACTTAATGGTAGCGAGCCCACTGTCCTGGGCCATTGCAGCCGGGGCAAGCCACAATGGACTGGATGTTGGAAGTGAATGAATGGATGAATGGAAGTGGTGTTGTCATTTCCAGTATCAGGAGCGGTCCAGACCGCCCTATCTAACATCAGGAGCGGTGCAGACCGCCCTGTCTAACATCAGGAGCGGTGCAGACCGCCCTGTCCAGTATCAGGAGCGACTTAGACTGCCCTGTCTAACATCAGGAGCGGTGCGGACCGTTCCGTCCAGCACCAGGAGAAGCACAAACCGCTCTGTACATCTTCAGGAGCGGTGTGGACCGCCACGTGCATGTTCAGGAGCGGTGTTGACCGCCATGTACGTCATCAGGAGCGGTGTACACCGCTCTGTCCAGCAGCAGGAGCGGTGTGGACCGCCATGTACGTCATCAGGAGCGGTGTACACCGCTCGGTCCAGCAGCAGGAGCGGTGTGGACCGCCACGTACATGTTCAGGAGCGGTGTGGACCGCCATGTACGTCATCAGGAGCGGTGTACACCGCTCTGTCCAGCAGCAGGAGCGGTGCCGACCGCTCGGTACATTCTCAGGATCGGCACAGTTTGGGGTGTCGAGTGGAGACAAACACGACCGTCTTGATCCATGCCAGTATGTGGCCTGCGTGCTGCGATAGAGCGGCGGCACGCCTGGTGCGCATCCCTCACACCCCTCCCCTCCGCCTGCTGCCACCAGATAACCACACGTCTGACGTCAGGCACAGGGAGCAGGGGAGGGGCAGACAGGCCGCTCGCTAAGAGATTCAAGGCTGGGGAAGCTCCACAAATCTTCGGGGCGCTTTCCATGTATGTCAAACGTTGTTATCTGGTATTGACATTGGTACCAAATTTTAGCAATAGTGATGCTGGGTTCGATAAAAACAATAACGTTGCAAATGTAAGAATTTAAATCAGATCACACCACATTTCCCGACAACTCTTCTTCCCAAGCCACGATCTTCATCTGCCGCAGCCGTCTGTTCTCCACACCGGCTAAAAAATCGCTCTTATGCGACCACCGATGTGTTGATCGAGACAAGAGGCACACCAGCGTCGGAATAGTGAGCGGTGGCGGGGTGTGAGCGGCGGACGGGACGGTGGCGGGGCGTGAGCGGCGGACGGGACGGTGGCGGGGCGTGAGCGGCGGACGGGACGGTGGCGGAGCGTGAGCGGCGGACGGGACGGGTGAGGCGGAGGCGTGAGCGGCGGACGGGACGATGGCGGGGGGTGAGCGGCGGACGGGACGGTGGCGGGGTGTGAGCGGCGGACGGGACGGTGGCGGGGGGTGAGCGGCGGACGGGACGGTGGCGAGGGTGGAGCGGCGGACGGGACGGTGGAGGGCGTGAGCGGCGGACGGACGGTGGCGGGGGGTGAGCGGCGGACGGGACGGTGGAGGGGCGTGAGCGGCGGACGGACGGTGGCGGGGCGTGAGCGGCGGACGGACGGTGGCGGGATGAGCGGCGGACGACGGTGGAGGGCGTGAGCGGCGGACGGGACGGTGGCGGGGTGTGAGCGGCGGACGGGACGGTGGCGGGATGTGAGCGGCGGACGGACGGTGGAGGGCGTGAGCGGCGGACGGGACGGTGGCGGGATGTGAGCGGCGGACGGGACGGTGGAGGGCGTGAGCGGCGGACGGGGCGGTGGAGGGGCGTGAGCGGCGGACGGGACGGTGGCGAGGGTGTGAGCGGCGGACGGGACGGTGGCGGAGCGTGGCGGCGGACGGGACGGTGGAGGGGCGTGAGCGGCGGACGGGGCGGTGGAGGGGCGGAGCGGCGGACGGGGCGGTGACTTGGGCGTGAGCGGCGGACGGGACGGTGGCGGGGTGTGAGCGGCGGACGGGACGGTGGCGGGGCGTGAGCGGCGGACGGGACGGTGGCGGGGCGTGAGCGGCGGACGGGACGGTGGCGGGGGTGTGAGCGGCGGACGGGACGGTGGCGGGGCGTGAGCAGCGGACGGGACGGTGGTGTGGGCGTGAGTATGTTCCAGCCTATGCTCTCGGGTTTTAATCGAGTCTGCAAGTCACGTGCGGTATCCACCCAAAATGTCACCGCACTCACGATTATCCGCCCATGGAGGAAGGTCATGCGACGGGCGTAGTCAGGTGAAGCAAATAATGCAACATTGAACCGTGGGCTGTCGGCGCCGGTGCAGTTGCCCAGTCCTCCGAGAAATTAAACTGCGCTTTCACATGACCTTGTAGTTTCTAGTGCTTTTCCACATATCCACACAGACACCTATGCTGAATTTACAAATGCTAGGTGGTGTTCAAGCATCATTTGTCGACACTGAAACTCCACCCATGGATGTGGATGAGTGGGCAGTCACCCAGTCTGGACTGTCTGTCAGAGGGACGTCAGTGCGTGCTGGAGCGACAACGTCTGTGATTACAGATTCGAGGTGTGCTCTGCCCTCTGGTAGCGCACTGGAAACCTGACATTCCTGTGGTATGTGCTACCCTCTGGTACTGACATTCCCGTGGTGTGTGCTACCCTGTGGTAGCGCACTGGAAACTTGACATTCCTGTGGTGTGTGCTTCTCTGGTACTGACATTCCTGTGGTGTGTGCTACCCTCTGGTACTGACATTCCCGTCGTGGGTGCTACCCTCTGGTAGCGCACTGGAACCTGACAGTCCTGTGGTATGTGCTACCCTCTGATCCTGATGTTCCCGTGGTGGGTGCTACCCTCTGGTTTTGCGACATTTCTGTGGTTGGTGCTACCCTCTGGTTCTGTGACATTTCTGTGGTGGGTTTCGCCCCCTGTTTCTGATATTGCGGTGTTGATCGTTGCCGTCTGGTTCTGACATATCCGTGGTACGCGTCACCTCCTGGTTCTGATATTACGGTGGTGGTCGTTGCCATCTCGTACTGACATATCTGTGGTAGGCGTCACCTTCTGGTTCTGATATTACGGTGGTGGTCATTTCCGTCGAGTACTGACATCTATGTGGTAGGCGTTTCCTCCCGGTTCTGATACTTGTGAGGAACCGATATGAGGAATGAGTGTTTCCCTGCGGTACCGTCAGTGTTGTGTTAGTATTGCACTTTTATTTCACCACTATGTGGTAGGCGACATCACCTCTGACCGGAATGTAACTCATTGTGTGCTTAAACCACAGCATGTATGGTAGGCGACCATTCGCACAAATTTTCTACACTAGATTTCATCCGCCGACGTGAAGACCCGCTTCGGTTTGTAGACTATGCTCGGAAGCCACACGTGCAATAACGAAATCCACACGTGCTTTATGTTTCTAAAGTAAGCGCTCCTTAACACGCGCCCTGGAGGGCATCTGAAAATTACGCGCACTGGAGGGGGGGCGGATTCCACCCCACCCCCCCATAAGATTTCGGCTCCTGTTCAAGCTGGAGGAACAAAATTCCCAGGGTGGGTGGGTACGGTAGTGATCTCTATTGTGTGCAAATTTCATGACCTTAAGTCAATATCTTCAAGGTCAAATGAGGTCACATATGTCAAAATTTTCTTGTTTTGCGTGGCTTGGCTTGTCATTGTTATGGATCGCTGTGATTGTGTTTAAATGCTCCAAAATGGGCATCAATGACGTTTTGAACATTACTAATGATGCAATACAGGTGCTAGACCCGGAATTTGACCTCAGGTCACCTATATAGCAGCACTTTATCCGGTCAGTTACCTGTTCCAGTTACCGGAACCGGACCGCCCGCCCGACTGCTCCGTCGGGCAGCTCGGCGCAATCGGCTTGGCGAAGAAAGTAGTGAAGTACATGAATAAAGTATAGAAACGCTTAGGTACACAATGACAAACAGTAGTTTTCAGGATGTGTAGGGAGTAACATGCAAAGCGACATCATTCGCATGAAAGTCATTCGCATTTATGACAACATTCCAGTTGACCAAGTTTGGTTCCATTAACCTGTTATGAATTTGACCTGACTTGACCTCGATGACCTAATATGACATTGAAACTACAAAGCATAACAATATACATCAAACAAGTCGCTAGTGTTGCCAAAAACACTTCCCTTTTGCCAATATACGGGAAGCGCATCAGCGCCGATTTTTTTTTGGTCTCGCGCTACGAAATGTTTTGACTTTAACGGCCCCTAACTCGACAAATATTTGGCCGATTTCCATTGTTCTTACTTTAAAAGACACGCCGGACATTTCTAAGTAGATACGCAAAAATAGCGTATATCGACCGGTAACATCTGGAGATATGTACGAAAAACCGGAGGGGTGGGCAGATCCCCCCCCCTCCAGTGCGCGTGTTAATGCATTAGCGGCCGCTCGGTGCTAACAGGGACTCGGCAATGAGAAGGGACCAGCAGTGACGTCACAATGACGTTGTGGCAGCCCTGTGACGGGATAGGCCGGCGGATCGCCCACTCCTCGGGTGGTGGCATTCATTCTGTCGTCCTTCTGCCTCCCGACTGCGGTCCGGTCCCCGCGGGACAGGGCAGCACGCTATTGATGTGATAATCAAGCCCGAGGGAGGGGGAACGACCCTTGCCATGCACAGTCAGGGTATTCTTAGTGACACCGACTGGGGTGGGGGACGAATAGTCTAGGGGTAAGTTGCCCGTCTCACCTGTAGCTACTCTTCACCCGCGGCCAATCGGCGTGAGAGATTGACGACGCTGCATGACAACGGTCGAAGTGTCGTAAAAACCAATAACCACCATCACCGACTGGGGTGATGTACATGATACCCTGCACGTGTGGCGGGGTATGTGGGTGGCAAGGTTACCCAGAGTGCCGGAGGTTGCACTGTAGTAGTATTCTTCAAGGCGGTGCCTGCAGCTCCGGTGGTGGTGGGCGTCCAAGTCCATGACAGACTCTCCTCAGTTGTCCCACGGTCTGATCGATCTCTGTATCAATAGTCCCACCCAACGGCAATATTTCAGTGCCTTTGGTCCTTAAGGGTTCCCCTTATATCATCTGAAACATACGCCCAGGAAGCATGGATGGAGAGCGAATAGTGACCGCACCGAAACGTGGGAGAACATTAGTCATACGACATACCAATAAAGACATTTATTCCAAATGACTTGTCTATCGACTCGGATCGATCCTACGTACTTGATATAAAGCCTCTCTAACAGAAACTGAAAGCATTTAGCTGTTCTGGTATGCTCCTAATCGGCCTTTGCTGCATCAAACAATATCGTTATAGTTTTGCTTTTGCACACATCACTGCCGTCCACGACGCTTACCCGATAATTGTAGGTACTCACCTAGCATCTTCTCGAGCATACCTTAGGCTCAGCACTTAGTTTTTGGTTCTCTTAGCATTTCAGCACTTCAGCAGCGACCTTCCAGCAATCTCTGGGATTTTCTGTCCATTTTTGGATCTTCACCTATCCCCGGAAACTTCCAGCCTAATCTTGAGTTTATATAAATATTTAATGAATACAGACCGGGTTGATTAATTGATATAAAACACCTATATTGGAGGAAAATGGCACCATTAACATTAAACATAGGACAATTTGGGCGACCGGAGCAAGAAGGGCGCAACGACAGAATAGCAAAACCAGAATAGGATGGGTGGAAACATCCTGTCCAGTTAACATAATAAAAATGATCGTTCGATCATAGTCTCTCTTTCCCCTCGGTCAACATTAATCAGTATTCAGTATCATAACTGCCGATTCAGCATCAGCATCATCGTTATCTATTCAGTATCAGCATTGGAAATATATATTCAGCATCAGTATCGTCATTATCTATTCAGCATAAGCATTATCATTACTTATTCAATATAAGCATCATCGTTACCTATTCAGTATAAGCAGTAGCATTCCCTATTCGGTATCAGCATGATCGTTAGCTGTTCAGTATCAGAATCATCGCTACCTATTTAGTAAAAGCATTATCAATATCTATTCAGCATAAGCATTTGTCATTAACCCTTCAGATTAAGTATTATCATTACTTATTCAGCATAAGCATCATAGTTACCTATTCAGCATAAGCATGATCATTATCTATTCAGAATATAACTTATAATTACCTGTTCAGCATGAGCATCAGCGCTGCCTATTCGGCATCAGCAGCATCGTTACCTATTCAGTATAAGCATCCACATTACTTATTCGGCATAAGCATTATCATTACCTACTCGGCATCAGCATTATCATTACCTATTCAGTATAAGCATGGTCAGTACCTACACAGTAAGCATTATTATTACCTCTACAGTACCAGCATTATCATTATATATTCAACATCAGCATCATCGTTACCTATTCAGCATAAGCAGTATCATTTCAGTGTTAGCATCATCATTACCTATTCAGCATAAACATTATCAATATATATTCAGTATCAGCATCATCGCTACCTATTCAGTATGAACGTTATCAATACCTATTCAGTATCACCATCATTGCCACCTATTCAGTATAAGCATCATCAATATATATCCAGTATCAGATTCGTCGTTACCCATTCAGTATC
Source organism: Ashinkailepas kermadecensis (assembly GCA_034440615.1). Taxonomy (NCBI): domain Eukaryota; kingdom Metazoa; phylum Arthropoda; class Thecostraca; family Neolepadidae; genus Ashinkailepas; species Ashinkailepas kermadecensis. The sequence continues at coordinate 34,044 of JAOTOM010002112.1, read as the reverse complement.
TGCATCATCGTTACCTATTCATTATCAGTATCATGGTGACATACTCAACATCAACATCAGCATTATTGATACCTATTGTCGCGGACGCCGCTCTGGAACACCGAACTCCGCTGGAGACTGTGAGCGCGCATAAAATGACGACTCGTAGCAAGTAAACACTACCAGTTGATCCAGACAAAAAGTAAAGCCCAGGAAGAGTGGCTTGCCAGCCACCCGAGCTGCAAGAAAAGACAGGGGTGAAACAGTAGACCCAGAGTGGGCAAATTCAAGCCCACTCAGTCGGGGTGAAAGTGGGCCAATTCAAGCAGAAAGGAGCCGTCAAATTAAGTCAGCATAGGTGAAGGCGAGAAGATAAGAACGGAATCAAGGGCGGCTCAAGAGGGAAGTATGTGCCACCCTCAAGGGGAGCCCAAGTGGGAGTCTGTGCCACCCAGTATGTGTATTTTCACTCAGTCATCGCTCCACCAACCGCTGCATCATCACCTTTCAGTCGCCGCACTCGTAGTCGCTGGGACACCTACATTCGTCATAAGGCAGAGAGCAGCAGCTTCGCGTGAAGGCACAGAGCGAAGGGACCCCAATATTTGACAGCTTTTATGTGGGAGATAAGAGAGAACAGAGTGAAAGGTGCGGGAGAACGATCAAGAGCGAGCGTAGCCAGAACAAAGAGCGCGCCGCCCCAGCCTGGCCGCGTCTGGCCGGCCGCCCATTCGGTCGGTAGCACCCATATCTACCTGAAACTACTTACATCGCACTATCATCCTAACCATTCCCTGGCACAGATCCATCGTGTATACGTGTGCTCTGACAACAACATGCATGCTGCGAAGTTCGTCTGCATTCATTTATATTTCATTATTTATTAATGTCGTTTTCTATCTACGTGACATTTGGAAACACCAATTTATGCTTTCCAAGCGCCATAAAATCAGACATTACTGCTCTCACTCACACAGGCATCACCCCTATCCTAAAGGTGATCTGGAGTTCGTACGGCTACATACGTGCTTCTATCCAATACATCGCATGATAGTACAGGGGATTCCATAACTATGTGTCCACAGATACTTACAAGCTCATCCATAACAAACGAACACAGAACTTGCCTTGCTGAATGGCAATAGCGTGGTCAACGAAACCTACGCCACAGCCTCTTGGGGTACGAACTACAGTCAAGTGGAGGCAGTACCTGACCACCACCACACGCACCGTCGCGGACTGGCTTCAGCCCAGACGGCTCAGTCGGTCATGCAGAAAACGACGTCAGTGGTGGACTTCGCGTTGGCCTAACGCTGACGGATAGAGGGCCGACCGCCGCCCACGCGTTCGTGCGGCTACGCCGCATCGACCGGTCGGCCGCTGCGGCAGGAGGTCGGCCCGCAGCTGGTCGGCACACCCACGCACCCGTCACGGTAAGTGGGCGAGTCTCCGCCCCCGCGGCGGCACCCACAGGCGGCCGCCGCCGGCGGCTGTGACGCAACTGCGACCCGCCACATCACGGTTATCGACTCTACGACGCGTCAACTGTTGCGTCAGACGGCGTCGCCGGTCTCCGGTCTCCAGTCTCCGGTCTCCAGTCGCCAGTCTCCAGTCTCCAGTCTCCAGTCTCCAGTCTCCAGTATCCAGTCGCCAGTCTCCACGCCGATCGGTCGCGTGCGAAGCGTGGCGCGACATGTGGGCCTCGAAGCCGCAGCCTTTCCGTTGGGAGACAGGCACTGAGCCCCTGGACAACTCGCCCCACGCAACCGCGACGAATCCGTCACGCTGCCGGCCGAGACCGGAGTCGTCACGTCACGCTGACACTGGATCCATCACGTTCGGAGGTGTGAAGACAGCGTCCGGTATGTGCACACAGCGCTCTCGAGGCGCAGCTGGCCAGCGCCTTGCCACACCCGGTAAAGCCAGGCACGGGGGCAGCAACGGCAGCCACACTCCTCTGAAAGGGAGAGACGCGAGCAGGGGCGCAGCCACCAGCCTCTTAACAAACAATTTAACACTGGATCAATGAAAACATTGGGAATTGCATCACGCGAAACCAGAAGACTTCGGCACGCGAAGCTCGCAGAAAGCACACTCCTTGACATTATTGTTTTATCAGACCCTTTAAGAATGTCCTGGCTGCGCCACTGCTTGCGACTAGGGCACAAGGAGTGGCAGGTAAATGGAATCACCGAAACAGAATGACAGTGGTGTGGCGAGGTAAGTGCGTATGTGGTTATCCATCCGAGACTGACTTATCCGTTGCTTTGAACCACAAAAACGAGGCTCAGTGTGCCCGATTCGAATGGCATGCAACACATTCATCATTAGAATTTGCTTAGCCCATTAAGTCCCATGAGTAGCAGAACACACTGTGGGTAGCTCTGCAGATGTGGCCCCTGTGCCTTCTGAACAGGTCACTGCACTCTGTTTATCTTTGAGCCAATACAGAAGTGGACTTTGAAACACAATATTTCAGATCAACGGGGGCACATTCCACAGGTCATCGTTTGAGCAGGGTTGGTATTGATTGATACACAAACTCAAAGCGTCGCAATAATGAGTTGCTATGCCCTTGCTATGCCCTTGCTATGCCCTTGCTATGCCCGCAATAATGTCGCGCAATGCCCTTGCTATGCCCGCAATAATGTCGCACAATGCCCTTGCGCGTCATTTTGAACGTACCATAAATATTAGGGGTCTATTCCACGTGCTGATTCACTGAGCTGGCTGCCCTGATCCTGCGTAGATGCCCATTTTGTGTCCAATCCCAAGAGTATATTGGTGCCTGTGACCGGTAAGATAGTGATCGACTCCCATCAGAGGCTGGCTTCAAACCATGTCCGAGATGGGCACAGTTGAGCTGGCCGTTTTGCTCGCCCATTCCGACTACGTTCTCTGAATGAGTGTGGGATGAGCGTTATATGTAGCATTGCGCTTAGCATTCAAAGGCTTTCGGGAGGGCATTCATGAAGTGGCATTTGAATGGGAAATGCAGCTTTAAATAGACCGGCCGTGCTGCAATCATTCAAGCTTCTCGGAGAACGCAGTCCGAACAGCGGCCAGCCTGGGTGAACTCATATCCGACATGGTCTGCGACAGTCTATGATGCGGGCCAATGACTATCTTACCCGGTACACGAGCCAAGCCACTCCTGGCATCCGACACAAAACGCCTCCTCTTGACGCCAGCATCTCGTCCAAACATGCCCAGCGTCGGGACAATCATCTCCGTCAACATTCGTATCTGGGACCTAGCACAGATCCTCATCTGCTCCGCTCGTCTGGGCAGGCTGGAGATGGCCTATTATTTTAGTAGAGCAGCACGCATCTCAGTTGGTCAAGGCCGAGAAGCTACAGCCCGGATATTTCCTCATTGTATTATTTAAGTAGAGCACCACCAGGAACCTCAGTTGGTGAAGGCCGAGTAGCAACAACACAGCTTACGACGATCAACGCGGCTTGACTGTGGGAGGCGTTGAATTCCTTCTTGCTTCCTCGGTAGACTTCTAAGTATAATTTAGATAAATGTCTGGTACAGTGGGGCTCGTGCAGTATTCGGAAGGCCCGAGACACCCAAGGCAAGTGAATTGTGTTTAGTTGTGGCGCGGCATGACTCGAACCCAACATACACCCCGACGGCTGGGATCGGGTGAACCCCGCGTCTGGCCTGTCTTATTGAAAACAAACTACCGCGGCTGGTCACGATGAAGCGGATGCTTGCTCAGTTCTACTTCAACGATCCCGTACTGCGCGGCGGAGCTTGCTCTGCAGACCAGGCTGGCCGCTGTTCCGACTACGTTCTCCGAGAAGCTGGAATGGGTGCAGCATGGCCGCTCTATTTAAAGCCGCATTTATAATCTTGGTAATCCCCATGGGGATCCCCAAGATTCACCTGCCTTAAATCATGCTCCCCAGACATGTCACAAGCCCTCTCTGTTTGCCTGTCTTACTGTCTGTCTGTCTGTCTGTTTGCCTGTCTGTCTGTTTGCCTGTCTGTCTGTCTGATTGTCTATCTGTCCGTCTGTTTGTCTGTTTGACTTGTCAGTCTGTCTGTCTGTCTGTCTACCTGTCTGCCTGCCTGCCTGCCTGCCTGCCTGTCTGCCTGCCTGCCTGCCTGCCTGCCTGTCTGCCTGCCTGCCTGCCTGCCTGTCTGTATGTCTGTCTGCCTGCCTGTCTGTTTGTCTGTCTGTCTGTCTGTTGCGCCTACAGAAACCTACCCAAGGGACGCACCCACCTCATCTTTACTTTTAGTCGGTAAAATTGCTTTTCCTGTGTTAATTCCCTGGAATTGATCAGAGGGTGTTGGAAAATTGCTCCGGTTTGTGTTAAGCATGGCCGTTTAAGTCCGTCACCCCTTGCAAAAGTGATCGGTACGCCCCGCTCGTCTGTGGACTGCGGCGTCATTCTGCAGGACACATCGACCTCGCTTCTGCTGTTACCCCAGCTTCATGCTTGCACCCCCATGCCACCGGCAAGGGCGTAGTCAGGGCAGGGTTCAGTGGCGACCATCCATTCCGGAAGCCCAGGCAGCTACACGAATCAAAACTCTCAAAACGCAAGAATCTCAAAACAGTTTGGTTGGTGTCAGTAGTTTTATGGACCATTTGGTGAGCGTCAGTGACCGACAGCCTCCTCCTCGTGGATCCTGGCTACGTCCTCGGCCACCACCACTCGCCGCCATTGTCACTGGCGGTGGATTCAGATTTGAATTGGGGTCAATAGTTTTATGTTTTCCTTTTGACATGCCTACACAGTTTTTGGTATCTTAACGGATTTTACTGCTGGTTTATTATTTTTTTAAAACAACTCCGTCATTCCTTGGTGCAAGAAAGCTGAGACGACAACTTGATCAATAAGTCCTGAATTCTAACATCAATTCCTCCTATAGCTGCATTCAGCAGTTAAATGTTGCACATTTACTTAAAGGGCTAAATTTTGGGAAGCTGAGGCACTTTGTTTAAATCATCAAGAAATAATGAGTGTCCGAGAGGGGGTCAAGGCGGTAGTCTTGACCCCCAATCATCTCAACAGGTCATCAACAACTATTTGCACCCCTACTTCCACCCACGCCCCTATCCGCCCCCACTGACTACCGTTCAGTAGCCAGCCTGGGAAACTGTTGCCTGTTCTGTGGGTCGCCCTCTACATGTTAGTTCGGCTGTTGGTCTACAGATGGCAGCGGCAGCACACGTGCCGGGACGCGACACCGTCGAGCGGCTATTGCCATTATTGCCGCAAGGTTGCAGGGCCGTCTTGACATTCGCTCAGCGCCGAGCGCCTAGACGGTGCCAACGGCCGACTTGGATGGAACCGTGGATGTTGACTGATGTTGGCCGACCCGGGCCGACGCTGACCCACACTTTGAGTCCGGCGGTGACCCGGTGCGCGTTGCCATGGCTACCGGACAGTGAAAAGTGCAGATGCCATCACTGGCCGAGCCAGGGTCTGATTTTCGGTTGCGAAACCCTTTTGGAAGGTGACCAAGTAATCCAAGCTAAGGGAAAATTAGTTTTTTTTCTTATGCTTTGTCACCTTGGCAGATCTAAAGGCTTAGGTCGACGAACTAAAAAAAATACCAACCAGCTATCACTCGCACTGCGGGTGAGTCAATTCAACTCTATTCAGGGTCATTTTCTGAGCCAACTCTTGAACCGTCCAGAATATCGTTTTGGAGCTTGGTATATTTTATAACATTTGATGGGCACAAATTGTGTAACAAATTGCGTTCCAGTCTCTTGAGACTGAAATTGGCGTGGGTCAAATTCAGGCCAAGACTTCCGTTGATGGGTGTCATTGTATGAAGTTGGTTAGGGAGCCAAATGACCTTTTTTATGGCCAAAGCTACCTCGAAAGCCATTTGCATCTAGTGCACGCCCAATGGTAAAACTCAAGCTAAGGTGAAGCTAAGTTATGTGGTGCTAAGTTATATAGGTGGATAATGTGCTAAGTAGGTTGGTCCAGGACACATTATCTGCCTAGGTAAGCACTGTAACCAGATTGTGGGACCTTCAGTAGATATAGGTGAGTAACTAACTAGTGGTGTCATGCACCCTATCCTATTTGACTCGTCCCAATTGAAATTACAGCATCGCAACGAAATCATGTTTGATGCCTTATCAAGCCAACATGACCAACCATCCATCTTGTTCCTGTTTTGTTTTCTCAGGTACCTCCATTTTACATAGAAACCTCACGAATGTAAACCTGCACAGCTCAGGCTACCCAGACCTGCTCAGAGGCAACGCCAACCGACCGAATAGCCCACGGGCTCCCGGAATTTCCATAATATTAATCACGGTAGCAATGCGGGCCAAAAAGCACGTAGCGCCATTGCAATGGCGCCATTGCACGTGGCGCCCCTGAACGTACAATGCAAGCACGTGGCGCAATTGCACGTGGCGCCTCTGAACGTACAATGCAAGCACGTGGCGCCATCGCACGTGGCGCCTCTGAACGTACAATGCAGCACGTGGCGCCATTGCACGTGGCGCCTCTGAACGTACAATGCAAGCACGTGGCGCCATTGCACGTGGCGCCTCTGAACGTACAATGCAAGCACGTGGCGCCATCGCACGTGGCGCCTCTGAACGTACAAAGCAAGCACGTTGGGCGCCATTGCCACGTGAACCCTCTGAACGTACAATGCAAGCACGTGGCGCCATACGCACGTGTGCCACCTAGGTAGGTTTAAGATGGCACAAGGCGCCATTGCAATGAGCGCCCGTGACCCGATATTCTACACCGCTGATTACAGCAATGGATTGCTGTGATTTGTGGTGACTGTTATCCTTGATAAAGTTTGAAACTCCAGCTCCCCCCAACTCTTAGCTCCCCCCAAGTTGGTAATCCCCAAATTGGATAATCTCACTGGTCATTCAGCACTGATCGCAATGTCGAGTTTGCTATGATGGTTACATATTGTTTCTCTTCGTACTGTTTTTAGTCTGTTTTGATCGACGGGAATTTGAAGTACCATATATAAATATTATAAAAACAAACAAAATGAAATTAGGCACAATGCGAAGCGAAAGGGAAAGAAGTCGTTTCGTCACTAAGTGGATTCATCATATCCGGCAGTAGTTTTTCGATTAACCATTTCCTGATTATTTTCCTTGGATAACTAAGTTCATGGAAAACGGGAAAAAGAAACTTAATATTTAGGAAATGAATGTTTTTTTCAAGATGGCAAAATGCAGTGGCCCAAATCCGGGGATAAATTGGTATTTGGGGGTAGGCTATGTTGATTAACCTATGGTTGAGCCCCAATTAATCTTGCGATCCTACACCCCTGGATGTGCTGGCCTGCGAGGGCTCAGTTTTGGCGGCGGCGAATGGGCGCAAGATTCAGGGAGCCCGTGTGAAATATCTACGAAAGAATGTTCGATAAAAACACAATATTTGGAGTCCGAAAAATATGGAGATTCACATGAATTATTTTACAGTAACCGACAAGCAGTCCATTGTGTTGCTGTGTGTGCATTGCATTCGAAAATCTGTCACTGAGAAAAAACCTCGGACAGAAAAACATGTCACTGAGACAAAACTACGGCGGAGACCAAAACTACGGCATCGAAATGAAAACTTGGGGTTTTTAATAAACAAGGTAATGAAAGCTAATAAGGTTAATAGGTAAGATATATATATATAGGTAATAGGTAAGGCTGCTGAAATGTATCAACCAAACTCCATGGCATCAATTTTCCGCGAATACCGACCGAAACTGCGCTATTGTGAAAACAACTGACTGTGTACACCACTACGGTGCTGAAGGCAGTGGAGTGCAAGCTCGCCAAGATAAGCATCCATATAATCATGGCTGGAGATCGCGGGTGCGTCGGGGATCTGGATCCTCCGGTTTGGGACCCTACTAATGCTATTTTGTCATTTTCCCTATTCATTCTAAACTAGTGATAGCGAATTCACCACAAGGAAGTCTCCCCAGCGAAGGACGCTTGAAATGCTCTCTCAAGGAAAACAAAATGCAGAGAGCAACGGTCAAAATATGGGCAATTGCACATATATGCAGCTTCATATGTACAGTTTGCGGAAAATCAGCGGGCAGGCACAGCGCAGAAAATGTACAAAAGTTGCCAGCAAGTTCCCCAGCGATTCAGACTGCGCCCCATTCTGACAGTCCCAAGGCGTAACTTTCTACGGATGAGCGCGCAACTGCCGCCAATGCTGACGAGACGGCCGCACACGCAGTACATGCACAGCGTCATCTTTGGCACCAATACATCGCACCATGGGAGCCCGGAAAACTGTCACGTCCCAACAGCTGCCACGTCCCAACAGCTGCCACGTACCAACAGCTGCCACGTCCCAACAGCCGCCACGTACCAACAGCTGCCACGTCACAACAGCTGTCACGTCCCAACAGCTGCCACGTACCAACAGCTGCCACGTCCCAACAGCTGCCACGTCCCAACAGCTGCCACGTCCCAACAGCTGCCACGTACCAACAGCTGCCACGTCCCAACAGCTGTCACGTACCAACAGCTGCCACGTACCAACAGCTGCCACGTACCAACAGCTGGACGAAATGATGGCCGTCGTAGGCGGGATTCCCATCGTCCAGTCATGCTATCTCTATCCCTTGTCTTACGACCGACTCTTCCGATATTCGCGGCTCGTCACCCAGCCATCTCTGTCCCTTGTCCTCAGACCGACTCTCCCGATATTCGCGCTCGTCACCCAGCCATCTCTGTCCCTTGTCCTCAGACCGACTCTCCCGATATTCGCGGCTCGTCACCCAGCCATCTCAGTCCCTTGTCCTCAGACCGACTCTCCCGATATTCGCGGCTCGTCACCCAGCCATCTCTGTCCCTTGTCCTCAGACCGACTCTCCCGATATTCGCGGCTCGTCACCCAGCCATCTCTGTCCCTTGTCCTCAGACCGACTCTCCCGATATTCGCGGCTCGTCACCCAGCCATCTCTGTCCCTTGTCCTCAGACCGACTCTCCCGATATTCGCGGCTCGTCACCCAGCCATCTCTCTCCCTTGTCCTCAGACCGACTCTACCGATCCTCGCGGTTCGTGAAACTGCTCGCCAAATAAAACAGAACGTAGAATACGCACGACAAATCGCGCTCACCCTAAGATACAGCCAAGCCTTGCATCTTCCAGCATAACAATTGGTGAACATTTCATATTCTGCATCCATTCATGAACACCATTCATGACTTAAAAAGGACTGTGGGGAAGTAGGGTTCGCCAGTCGTGGGTAAAATTCGAAGTCTAATCGCCACTTAAAGTCTCGGTGTGATTTATTTTCTTTCCATGCATTGTGAATAATGCATTCATTTCAGCTACCGTCTTCTAATTATCTGATTTGGAAATGCGTGGTGAAACAAACCTCTGCACAAGATGTCACGTAAGCAACGGCGTCGCCACCGGGGGGCAGGGGGGGGGCAATCGCCCCCCCCCCCTGCCGTGAAACTGGGGGGCGCCGCCTCCCCCTGAAATTTGAGGAGGCCCCTATCCGCAAATGCACAGCAAAAAGGTGAGCGAGGAGGCCGACGGGACAGAAGATCATGCTGTCAATGAGGCCTCAAGACTGACGAGGCCCCCAGGAAATATAATCAGGTATCTATAAGAGACGTAGAACAGAGATTGGGAGGATGCCCCCATGACGAAAAGGAGGCCCCCAGGACGAAAAGGAGGCCCCCAGGACGAAAATGAGGCCCCCCGGGACGAAAAGGAGGCCCCAGGACGAAAAGGAGGCCCCAAGACGTAGAACAGAGATTGGGAGGAGGCCCCCATGACGAAAAGGAGGCCCCAGGACGAAAAGGAGGCCCTCCAGGACGAAAAGGAGACCCCCAGGACGAAAAGGAGGCCCCCCAAGACGTAGAACAGAGATTGGGAGGAGGCCCCCAGGACGAAAAGGATGCAACCAAGGACGAAAAGGAGGCCCCCAAGACGTAGAACAGAGATTGGGATGAGGTCCCCAGGACTAAAAGGAGGCCCCCAGGACGAAAAGGAGACCCCCAGGACGAAAAGGAGGCCCCAGGACGAAAAGGAGGCCTCCAGGACGAAAAGGAGGCCCCCAGGACGAAGAGGAGACCCCTAAGACGTAGAACAGAGATGGGAGGTGGCCCCCAGGACAAAAGGGAGGCCCCCAGGACGAAAAGGATGTCCCCAGGACGCAAAGGAGGCCCCCCCAAGACGTAGAACAGAGATTGGGAGGAGGCCCCCAGGACTAAAAGGAGGCCCCCCAGGACTAAAAGGAGGCCCCCAGAACGAATAGGATGCACCTAAGGACGAAAAGGAGGCCCCACGACGTAGAACAGGGATTGGGAGGGGGCCCCCAGGACGAAAAGGAGGCCCCCAGGACGAAAGACGCAGTCGATGCGCCCCAACACTCCAACAACCAACCAACCAACCCCAGGACGAGAAGGATGCACCAAAGGACGAAAAGGATGCCCCAAGACGTAGAACAGAGATTGGGATGAGGTCCCCAGGACGAAAAGGAGGCCCTTAAGACGTAGAACAGAGATTGTGAGGTGGCCCCCAGGACGAAAAGGAGGCCCCCAGGACGAAAAGGATGCCCCAGAACGCAAAGGAAGCCCCCAAGACGTAGAACAGAGACTGGGATGAGGTCCCCAGGACGAAAAGGAGGCCCCTAAGACGTAGAACAGAGATTGTGAGGTGGCCCCCAGGACGAAAAGGAGGCCCCCAGGACGAAAAGGAGGCCCCCAGGACGAAAAGGAGGCCCTCAGGACGGAAAGGATGCCACCCAGGTTAAAAGCCACCCAGGTTACGAAAAAGGCTTCCGATGGGTGGCAGGATATTCTTAAGTTGGAAAACGAGGCCCCAAAGACGGAAGAGGATGCCCCTGCAATATAAAATTAAGACCTGATAAGGGAGACTTCTCCGGACGGAATAGGGTCCCCAAGACGGTGTCCCCAGGAATGAGAGAAAGCCACCGAGACCAGCCAGATGAGGCACATATTTTGGAAGAGGAGGAACGTGGAAGAGAAGATCTAGGACTAGGACGCAAAAGCACCCTGCTAAGAGGATAATGAGGCTCCAAACACAGATAAGGAGGCCACCGTGACGTGAGAGGAGGCCCCTAATTTGAAAAAGGAGTAATCTAGGAGAGGGTAGGAGTCCCCAGAAATCAAGAGAGTGTCAAAAATGGCACGGAGGTAACCAGGATTGCAAAGGAGGCCCCAACACCGGAAAGGAGGCCCCAGAATATGAGAGGAGGCCCTAAGACGGAAAAGGAAACCATTGGATATGAGATGAGGTTTCGGAGACGCAAAAGCAGGCCCCAAACGGGTGAGGTTCCACCGAGATAGAAAAGGTTGATCCAGAGACGTGGCAGGAGGCACCTAATTCGGAAGAGAACGACACAAGATTGGAAATGAGACCCCATGATGAACGAGGAGGCCCCTAAAATAGGAGAGAAAGGCCATTGGATAAGAGAGATGGCTCCGAGGCGGAAAAGAAAGCTCGAAGACGGCTAAGAAGATCCCCGGGAAATAACAAGGCCACTAAGATAGGAAAGGTTGCCAGTAATTTGGCAGAGGAGGCGCCTGAGAGAGAAGAGGAGTCCACCAGGAGATAAGAGATCACCCCTAAGATGGGTAAAGATCGAATCCAGAGCGCAGAGCAGGAGAACGCAGAGCAGGAGGCCCCCAAGACGTGAGAGGAGGCCCCTAATTTGAAAAAGAAGGCCTCTAGAAGAGAAATGAGGCACCTGCCGGACTCGAGAGGAGTCCCTCAAGAAGGAGTAGGTCTCCAGGACCAAATGAGGCCACGAAGACCGGAAAGAGTTCCCAGGAAATGAGAGGAGGCCCTTAAGATGGGAGTGATAGCAGGTATGGAAGGAGGTGAGGTTTCCAAAATTGAAGATCCCTCAAACGGGTAAGGCTTTGCCAGGATAAAGGAGGAGGCACACGAGGCGTGGCAGGAGGTCCCTAATTTGGCAGAGAATGCCCCTCGAAGATGAGAGGAAGCCCCATGCCATGTTAAAGGGGCCCCAGAAAGCAAGAGGAAGCCCTCCAAGACGGGAGAAGAGGACCATTGAATATGGAGGAGGGTAGGACACACAAGGAGGCATCGAAAACCGATAAAAAGGCTCTGGGAAATGAGACGAGACCCTTAAGACGCGACAGGAGCCCTATAATTTGCAAGAAGAAACCCCTAAGAAATAGTAAGATTCGTGTCTGGGTATTTTAAAATCACGATATGGGCCCGAAAAGATCCGGCCGGGGCCCCCACAAATTACGCTGAGCCTGGGGTACCAAAAATTGACACCCGGACCACGAAAATCATGCCAGGGGCACAACAGGTCGTACCGTTCCCCAACAGTCTCATTGGGACCAAAACAAATGAAGCCGGAGCAACGAAGAACAATCCAGACATGGATAATCACTCTGGGGGCCCACCAATGACGCCAAAAGCCTCCAAAACGCATTGGATCCCCCAAAAGTGTCGAGGCCACTATAGCTCGCGCTAAGGATCCAAGAAAATGACGTCGGGGCCCAACAGATCACATTGGACTCAAAAAAGTCGCGTCGCAGCCCTTGAAAATCACACTGGAGGCCCAGAAGGTCGCGCCGGGGCCCAAAAAGTTGCAGCTGCCCCCAAAATCAATCTTAACCGGAATGTCACTCTGGGACAAAAAAAAACTCCTTCAGTGGCCGCAGTGCTATATCAAAGGGGCAAATGCCCCCTCCATCCTGAGAGGGATAAGCTCCCAAGAATCGTGTCGGGGCCTCAAAAATCGCGCTGGGGCCACCAAAATTCGCGTCGGTCCACCAGAATCGCGTATGGGTCTCCAAATAAATACGGCGAGCCCTGGAAAACTCGCTCCGAGGCCCGAAAAATTGCGACAGGAACCGCCAGAATCGCGTTGGGGCCACAGCTAAATACAACGCGTCGCACAAACTCGAACCGGGCCCCCCAAATATCGCGCTCGGGACCCACAATTCCCATCGGTAGTCCCGTCGAGGCTCTAAAAAATTGCCGTCTTGGGCCACACGTAAGCACAGTGTGACCACAAACACCATCGTATCGAAAAAATCAAGCTGGAGCCCTCCAAAATAAGGATGAATTCCAACAACTAAATGCCCAGGTAAAAAAATGGCTCTGGAGCACCGAACATATTATCAGATGCCTTCACAAATTGCGTACGGCACCGAAAAACAAACCGGATCTCGAACAATCGAGGTGGGATACAAAAACATGGCGCCAAGGGCTCGAGAAATCAGGCCGGGATTCGGACTTTAAAAAAAATCAGAAAAGTTTCACAAAATCGTATTGAGCCCAGAAAACTGGGGTTGGGTCTCCGGAACCACGCGCCTGGGCGCGATAAGCCGCTCTGGGACCTAGAAACATCGTACCGAAGCCCCAAAATTGTACTTGGGCCCCACAAGTGTGCGTCAGAAGCCCAAAATAAACACATCGGGACCCTAAGAGCACAACGGGGGCCGAAAATACAACTGGCCCTCCAAAGCGCACAGAGTCTCACAAAAAGCGACAGGGCCTTAACACATGCGTTGCAGCCATAAATATACATACCGGGAGGTCTAAAAAATACACCGGAAGCTCTCAAGGCACACAGGGGTCATGATAACGCACAATAGCCTGAAAAGGTGGCTGGGGCCGCAAAAGGCAACATGGTTCCAAAACAAACAAAAAGACCGGCGCTAAATAAACACATCGGGATCTTCGAAAACGCCCTAACACGTCCAAAAAAATCCTCGGTGCACAAAAATTCAACAAACCCTAAAACGAGCAGGGGGTTCGAAAATGCTTTACGCCCCTAACAAAAATGGATTGGAGCCATAGTACACAATCATAGACCAAGAAAGACGCAACGGGTCCAAAAAAGAACGCTGAGGCTTGGCCTCGGTTCGGTATCCAATCTGGGAGGATAGCAGCAAAGATATGAAGTGCATCAAAGCTCAGCGGAAACCACATTTCATAACTACCAGAAAATGTGGGAAGTAGGAAACTAATGATCGAATTTCATCAATCGACTTTTCGCAGCGAACGCCCATACGAATCATTCCATCACGCCAAATATGGCGCAAGTCTATCATGTGGCAGCAATTAGCAAAACGCAGAAGGCCTAGCAGAAACCATAGCATCGCACGAAGTGTGGCGAATGCACCGAATACGAAAAATGGGTGTGCACGTGCACTGACGTTGCCGTCGTGGCGACCGGGTGCTATGAACTGGAATGCCTGAAATTGTGAAATTTTGTATTTTAAAGTGGTGGGTAATACATATTACTTTGAAGTTATGGGCCTAATACATCTTCGAAACCCTGCTCGTTTTAGGGCTTTGTTGTGTTTTTTTTTGTGCACCGAGTATTTTTTTACGTGTCGGGGCGTTTTCGAAGATCCCGATGTGTTTATTTAGCTCCCGGTCGTTTTGTACGTTTTGGAACCATGTTGCCTTTTGTGGCTCCAGCCTCTTTTCCAGGCCCTTGTGCGTTCTCATGGCCCCTGTGCGCCTTGCGAGCTTGCAGTGTATTTTTCTTAGAGCTCCCGGTATGTTTATGCCTTAGGGCTGCAACGCATGTTTAAGGCCCTATCGCTTTTTGGGAGACTGTGCGCTTTGGAGGGTTAGTTGTATCTTCTGGCACCGTTGTACTCTTAGGGTTCCGCGGTGTATATTTGGGACTTCTGACGCACATTTGTGGGGCCCCAGTATGATTTCGGGGCTTCGGTGTGATTTTTTCTGGGTCCCAGCGCGACTTATCGCGCCCAGACGCGTGGTTCCGGAGACCCAACGCCAGCTTTCTGGGCTGAACGCGATTTGTGTGGATCTTTTCTGTGTTTTTTTTTTAAGTCCGAAAACCGGCCTGATTTTTCGAACCTCTGACGCCATGTTTTTGTATCCCACCTCGATTTTTCGAGATCCGGTATTCTTTTCGGTGTCATACGCAATTTTTGAAGGCAACTGGAAAAAAAATGTTCGGTGCAACAGAGCCATTTTCCTGACCCGGACATTTATTTGTTGGAATCTCTCCTTTTTGGAGGGCTCCAGCTTGATTTTTTTAGATACCGATCCGGTTTCTGGTATAGGTGTAATTTCAGCAGTGTGAGGTAACTTATCAAGGGATACCAAAAGAAAACCTTAGAACTGAGTGGTGGTGTTAGGGTTGAAATCCGACCAATCAGAAACCATAGTGGTAGATTAGGCCCCTCCACAAGACAATTTAGTTGATGACTAATTATATTATTTCGAAATGTACCCTTTGACAAAATAGTGGTTGAAATCCAAGGACTTTTTAATGGGCGTAGGTGCCCCCCCCTGCAAATCCGTTTGCCCCCTCCTGCTTGACGCAAATATAGGTACTCCACTGGTCCCTCAATAATTTTCCGAAACATACGCCCATGGGGAAAAGCCAACATTAAGGGGACAAATTACCCCTCATAAGCATACAATACAACATCCCCATATGAAATTGGATGAATGATGTTTTTAAATGCCTTTTCTTCCAACAAACTTCTTTTCTGTTATTACAGCCTGCATGATTAGAGCTTCCCAGCTTCCATACCTTCTCAACGTCATTTACAAAACGGTACAGCACAGCGAAAACGATGGGCGTGACGGCGTGGAATTTGAAGGATTGGATTATGTATGTACTGACATTGTTGCATTGTTGCATTGTCATTTATGCATTGCTGTTCAATGCTTGTTCTTGCCGTGAATTTATTCGCTGAGGATATATTTTAGCTCGTGTGACAGTTGCCTTGCAGCCAGCACCAAATGTTATACAAAATAAACAGATTCCTAAGATGACGCTCAAAAAACCAATGCAATCCACTTCTCGTTGTCACCTTTGCGAAATTGTTGTCCTTGGACTGAGAAATGGTCGTTCAAGTTTTGCTTATGACATCAAGCTGGTGGGAATAAATAACAGTAGTGATGAATCTAGCTATATTCAGTTAGACTTGGGGGACTTAAAAGTAGGTTGATCAATGGCAGATATCTGTAAGATATGCTTAGCACCAGCCCCGCCAGCTCGCTGCAATCTAGAGGCCAGCGGGAAGATTCGAGAAAGCATTGAGACGATGGTTTGTTTTGGCACTTATGTATTTATCCAAATATTACTTATTTATACCCTGGTATGGCCCAGTTTTCAGCGAAAATGATTAGTGCTATTGCGTTTTGAGTAAATGATGCACCATGCCAAGAACAAACAAAAAAACAATATGAAATCATGTTCCCCATCCTCGAACCATAGTATAAGAGCCTAAAAACAATATGAGACCCTAACACAATGGAGGCCCCCTTTCGGGGAACAGGAGGCCCCCTTTCGACCTTGCCCCCTGGAAGAATTTCGTGGCGACGCCACTGCACGTAAGCACAGGAACATGTCAGCGAGAGCGTCATTTGTGGCGATATGTGCCATACACGGAGAGAAGTCCACCGTGACGACTATACCACCAATCCAACAAACAAGCGTAGGTGAGTAACCGTAGCAGTGCCTAAGGGTGCGTGCATGGTAGACATAGCTCTACAGTTTAGCTTCTCAGCAAATTTTGAGTCAAAATCTCCTTCCCATCGGATCCATTCCGACACTAGGCCGGGAGTGGGCCTTGCGTGCGCCTCTGCTCACCAGCCAGTGCTAAAGTAATGTTCCGTAAAGTAAAGCAATCCCAATGTATTAGGGTCGACTGCCAGCGTGTTCGAACATCAGCCAACACCCGATATTTGACGAGTTGTCTGCATGCCGACTGACCATTGCTGGAGTTCCAGTGTATAAGTCATGGCACGCCACCGTAGTTACCAATGGGAAACACCTGTACACATTCCACAAATTGAGGAAAATAATGTCCCATTATATGAATATGTTTATTTTTCAGTGGAGCGGATAAGGAATTTATTTGTGGTCATTTTTTTCGCTCGCGAAATTTCTAATAGGTTAGTTGAAAAGAAGTATTCACACAGATTGTTTTTTAAGAAAGCAAAATCTCAGTTCCTATGTCAATCTTTAATATGCGGGACATTAGGTGGTGAATAGATGTATCAGTAACTAATTCTGACATCAATTCTTATAATATAGCAGTTTAAATCTTGACACCCATCCACCTCATTTGCAAAGACAAACAAAAAAAAACAAATAAGGAGTGTCCGTGAAGACAAGGGTAAATAGATCGTTTTACCTCCATAATTTCGACACGGAAGTCAAGTGACCGTCGTTTCATCCCTTGCGCCGCCGCCCTTCAACGATGGCCCGAACACACAAACATATGGCTTATTATTTTGTAATGTCGGACCCATAAGTGAGCCACGTGAGCCACTTACCCACAACAAACGCAGCTCCGGGTCACTCTTGTCTGCTTAGCAAACGTTTGTCCCTGAGAACTCGCACGAAGAATAAGTTCAATTTGTAATGTTGCAGTTGAGAAAAACCGCACATCTAAATTACGCAAAAACTAATGTAACTTTAAATGCATTACATAAATAAATCAACTGGACTGAACTTACTGGAGCTTAGTAAATAAATAAAGTACATCGCTCAACATAAATGAAAGTAAAGTAGACTAACTTAGATGAATTAGTAAAATAGGGTATATTATAACCAGAAAATCACAAGGCAAAGGATACAGAGAGTTTTCCGTGTTAGCTCACTTGGATCTAACAAAAACGTATGCGATTAACTTACGCATTGATGTCTCTTTTCTGTATTTAGGCTTTAGAGCACACCAGCTGTTGTATATTTGCGCACGCCTTATTGTTTTTATTTCGAACTACCAGAAGAAAATGTCATCTTCAACCTACAGCAACGAAGGTTCTGTAAAAATATCAAAGCTATCGAAAGGCGGCTTGCTCGTGAATTCGCATGCAAAGCCAAATGTTAATATTACAATTGCCTTCGGCTGAAAAATTAAATAGATAGGATGCACTCCAGAGTTTTTGGAGAGAAACCAATTTTCCGGTGAGAGTCGCGTCAACTCTCATTTCTCAATGGGGGAAGCATTCTTATCTACATCAGGGGCGGATCCAAAAGCATGGCTGGGGGAATTTTAAAGGTGCTCTCCGATTTCGAAATAAACTCATCGGATTTGAACAGCCGGCATCCTTCGGGTCTGTATAAGAGTATATACATAATATGCTTTTATATTTGAAGACGATGCCACTTTGGCTATTGGAGTTCCGGGGCGCGTCGACTGCACTGGTCACGCAGCGCCCAGACAATGACACTTTAGTGCAAAATATCGATATCTTGGGGGTCCATAGATCGGCCCCTGGTTTCCACAGCCCACCCCCTGGATCCACCCCTGTGCCTGGCTGGTTCAAGGCCTTACCCGGCGAATCTCCAGGCTGCCTTGCATGGCGACGGCCAACAGCTGACCGCGTCATCAGTTGCCGACCAACAGCTGACCGCGTAATCAGCTGGCGTCTGCCGATGGCCAGCACGGTTGCCATGTGATCCAGCCCCCTCGCCGACCCGGCCCCTCACTCCAGTGACCTTGACTCGAGCTAGACGACCGCCCCTCCCTCAAATCGCACGAGCTGCCTCACAGCGTCTGGCCCAGACGCCAGACGACGTCTGAGGCGGCCACGCACGTCAGTGTCAGTTATAGAGCAGAGGCGCACACAGGAATGAGCTGGGAGAGAGCTAGGACGGCGTCACTTTGAGCGCCGCAAGGACGCCTGCACGTCTGAAGGGTATCACCGTGCAGTTGCATGAGAACGAAATGCGAAGTCGGTCATGTCACTGATGGTCCCACGGCAGGGGAAATGAGCATTCTTGGGATAACGACACTAATGTTCGCAAATGTTCTCCAAGAACAAGTTCTGCCAAGCAGTCGTTGAGCTAAAAAGCATACAAATTCGAACTGTGTGTTCAAATGATTTTAAATGGTCCAATGGAACCAAAACTGAGCGACGAAAATTGAATGCTATGCCCACGGAAAGGTCGGTGATCTGGAGAATGTGCGCCCACAGTGTGAAAAGGTAGCGCCCTTCCGACCGGGAGCAAATGTTCCGAATGCACAACCTGCCCCCTACCCCCTCCCCCGCTCAGCGGATGTTTAGCCAAAACGCCATTCTGAGAAGAAAAGCTGACTACACTCTCTTGTCAGCTGACTACACTGATGTGTAGTCAGCTCCCTGACAGCGCCAGCTACTTCCTCAGCCTGTTAGCACCCCTTCTTCAGAAGGCACGGTATCTTCCCTCCCCACCTCACAATGCGCCTCTCCCACCCGGGCCGGCACCACCCCTGCCCCCGGCTGACACGCCTCCCATCCCCACACTGGGAGCGTTGTGTTCGGAGAAAGCACCGCCCCTGCCCCCGGCTGACACGCCTCCCAATCCCCACACTGGCGGCGTTGTGTTCGGGGAAAGCACCGCCTCTGCCCCGGCTGACACGCCTCCCCATCCCCACACCAGCAGCTTCGATGCTCGGTGGCAGGCACCGCCACTGCCCCTGCCCGGCGGACCCCCTCTGAGCTCTGGCTTGTCGCCAGCTAGCCTGTGGTCTCCAATGCGCCAAACACGGCGGGTTAGTGACGTCACAGGTGCCGCAGCGGCGGCGACGGCGACGCCTCCCACGTGGTCAGGGGCACCGCCGGCCCGGAGACAGGCCTGCTTACGCCAGCTGAGCTGGAGACAAGGCGTGTCGCTGCCGGGCGAGATCTCGTGACATCCCATACCACCACGAACTTAACACCACTACAAGAGAGAAACGCAGCACTACTGAAGTTGGAATCTGGTGCATTTATCGTGATTCGTCACGTTCATTTGCTGTGACCTTTTTTGGATTGCAAGTAAAAATTGAAAACGTTGACCTTTGAATGTTACTTTTGTTACTGCATGTTTTACAAAACTATGCGAATAATACTTCCATTTAATTGTATTTCATATATGATTTCATCTCTGTTCCTTCAATTCGTATGTATCTGGGACGCCTCAAACCATTGCAGTTCATGTGCCCCTTAACCCAAATAATAATTCAGTTCGCATCCATTGCAACCACAAAATAACAATCCATCCTCTTCTGCTGTGCGTGAGAACATTCGAAAAACATGACGACCTCCACAGCGGCCATCGGTGGAGTGCCCGACAAAACATAGTTCGCCATATTTAGTAACTTTGAGTGGTTCCACAGCATGACGGTGGGTTCATGTTGTGGTTGTTTTGGGGTTTAATGGCGTAGCATCTACACGGGTTATACAGCGCCCATAAGGTGAGTTATTGATTTCGGAGGTATTTTCATATCGGAGGCAGGCGTGTATTATGCCCCTGATGCCAACGTATCTTAGGCTGCTCTGGGCCTGCGGCGTGCGATGGGATTCGAGTCGCTATTTGAAGTTAATAACCTCTTAATATCGTTGATATTGTCAAAGGTGGCGCTATCTACATGCAGTGAGTAACTGTCCAAGTAAAAGCTGTGGTTGTCAGATGAATATTCTAGAAATTACAGATTTCGCAATGGTAAAGCTATGTTGAATGCATAGGGTATGGTGTGATATGATTTTCATGATCCATTTTTTCCTCTAGCGGGCAAGTGGTTAAGTGTGGCAAACAAAGGCGTTCAACATATGTCTGCTCCCTCATCGGGAACGCTACTGTCCATGCTTAGCCGAATTCGGAGGGTACGCGAATGCGTATTTGAGTGCGAAAACGAATACGTTGCTAACATCACGGACATCCCAGTTATCTAGGTAGTTAGCTCATACAATCCTAAAGATCTCCGCCCACGGCCACTCCACGTTAATCATTTCGCGAGCTGGCGTCGCTTATTTTGCCTTTTACTTCTCAGCTCATCATCCTTATCGACGGCAAGTCCTGCCATCTCTGTCCCCTGTCTTACGACCGACTCTTCCGATATTCGCGGCTCGTCACCCAGCCATTTCTTTCCTTTGTCCTCGGACAGACTCTCCCGATCTTCGCGGTTCGTGAAACTGCTCGCCAAATAAAACAGAACGTAGAATACGCACGACAAATCGCGCTCACCCTAAGATACAGCCAAGCCTTGCATCTTCCAGCATAACAATTGGTGAACATTTCATATTCTGCATCGAATGCAGAACAGCATTAATTACTAAAAAAGGGCTGTGGGGAAGCAGGGTTTGCCAGTCGTGGGTAAAATTCGAAGTATAATCGCCATTTAAAGTCTTGTTGTGATTTATTTTCTTTCCATGCGTTATGAATAATGCATTCATTTCAGCTACCGTCTTCTAATTATCTGATTTGGAAATGCGCGGTGAAACAAACCTCTGGACAAGATGTCACGTAAGCACAGGAACATGTCAGCGAGAGCGTCATTTGTGGCGATATGTGCCATACGCGGAGAGAAGTCCACCGTGACGATCATACCACCAATCCAACAAGAAAATATGACGTCCAAAGTCCATCTGGACGATGATACGACAAATCCAACACGAAACCTGGCGTACACAGTCCATCAGGACGACCATACCACCAATGCAACACGAAACCTGGCGTACACAGTCCATCAGGACGACCATACCACCAATCCAACACGAAACCTGGCGTACACAGTCCATCAGGACGACCATACCACCAATCCAACACGAAACCTGGCGTGCACAGTCCATCAGGACGACCATACCAGCAATCCAACACGAAACCAGACGTCCAAATCCCTTCATTAGGGCTCAAGAACATCGCTGACACATGAGTGGAGATGTTCGAAAATTATTGATGTGGCACAATGCATGGAGGCAATGAATGCTGTTGATTTCGTTGGTAGGGGACACATCGTAGGGTCTCATGCTAAGAGAGCAAAACGTTGGTGGGGTCAGGGCAAAGATGGCTTGGCTCAGATCCCACCAAAGCCTACGGAAGCTTCATCCCTGCACCGACAACCAGCGCGGTCATATAAAGCCCACCACTAAACAGTTATCGGGGTTTAACGGCCCACTGACAGTCAGGGCGGTCATATGGCGCCGACCCTTAACCCGAGAACTGCCGCCAACTCTTACTTCTGCTGAGAGGAGGGAGATTTTTCCCCCTCCCTCCAACCGACTAGATAGAGAAATGTGACCTTCATGGGCGGATAACTCCATCCTTTGTCTATCGAGTGGCGCAGATACATCTTGTTCACCTTTTCCCGTCGACTTTCCAGGTCGTGTCAAAGAGGCCCTGTCGGGGTGTCGCCCATCGACAGATCTATTTTGCCCCCATTTTACTCCTAACCGCTAATCAAGTAATACCTCGGGTTCAATCCTGGCACACATAGTCAGCTGAGCTTCTGGTGAACACCATGGTGTGATCCAATTCGACCTACAGGTCAGGATCAGGCGTAGTACACATGGGAAGCAACATAGTTTTTCCGCATCCGAAAGGAAGTGCACCGTACCTTCCAAACTGCGAACGATAATGCGATGAAACAAAGACGAGTCAACTTGGAAAGATGTGCTACAACACATGGTGCCCAAAAATGTGATGACAGGATATGCGGCAGCATTTCACCGATGTGGTGACATTTAAGCTCATGTGGTAACATTTAACCAGGCAATGTCACTGACTTTCATGGGTACAGTTTCACACATTATCAATTACTATGTGTGCATTTCCAAGGAAAACGGATGAGTGAATTCGAATTTCAGCATCGAGAATCGAAAAAATATATAACACATTTTTTTTAACCTTTTGCAAAAAAGTGAACTCGGATCACACCAGGTCAACTGAGCACTTGTCCTAAGGTGACATGTGTCCCATTTCTGTTATGTTGGCACTAACTGGAAAGGAAGAGTGCTTAATTTTAATCCAGCGTTGAAAGCTACTCTGGAAGGAAATTGTCTCCAAAAAGTAATCAGCTCGAATCACCTGGATCATTAACCTAGGATGGCATTAAAATGGTGCGAACATTGAAATACGTATAGAAGACGTATCAACTCATGTAATAAGGTCATGTGATGTCATTTAGCTGCCTAAAAATGAGGATGAATGGCACTTCCGACAATTCGTTATTTCTGTGCAGAGGGGGTACAGCTAAACAATTTGAGGAGGGAAAACATGCGGGATGGTGGGGGTGGGGGAAATTTCCCCTTAACCACTACCCGGCATTCCTAGTGTTGCACCACTTGGTGGTGTTGTCGGGACTTTTGGGTGCACCGACAGCCAACAAGGTTATGTGGTGCCCACCATTTGTCGGCCTCATCAGCTGAAACGGAATGCACGTGGAAAACCGGAGTTAGGAATTGTTCACAGCACTTCGAGTTGCGTGATTGCTCATCGACATGATATTGTCGGAGAACCGGTCGGATAAGAAGATGGCGCCTCTGGATACGAGCCACGCCCAAGGCAGAACACCAGATGAATAGTCAGTGGATTCGAAGGTTTTTGCGTAAGCCTCATCTAATACCATGGCAAAGATAATTCGTGCTTTTGTCATGCTGATTTGCGGAACACAGTCAACACGGATAAATATATATATATATATATATATATATATATATATATATATATATATATATATATATATATATATATATATATATATATATATATATATATATATATATATATATATATATATATATATATATATATATATATATATATATATATATATATATATATATATATATATATATATATATATATATATATATATATATATATATACATATATATATATATATATATATATATATATATATATATATATATATATATATATATATATATATATATATATATATATACCCTTACTAGTAGTAAATACAAAACAAAAATTGCTATATATATATGTTCTGCAGGCACCGGTTTTGGGCGTATATAAATATCTAGAAACGTGCCCTTGACCCTCAGTCAGTAAATACAAAACAAAAACTGGTTGCTCGATCTGGTGGGAATGTTCTGGCTGGAGGCATTGACAAAACGGTGTTATTCGAGGGATAGGTGTCGGTATGGCAGAGTGGGTGTTCATATAACGGCATGTCTATGGAAGAGGAGTCCCAGCGTGTATCGCCTTAACGGTATGTCTCAGATCGTGTCCTTATCACGACAAATCCTCTCAGTATGATCCTATCGGATAGATCCTTAACGGTATGTCTCAGATCGTGTCCTTATCACGATAGATCCTCTCGGTATGATCCTCTTGCGATAGATCCTGAACGGTATGTCTCAGATCGTGTCTTTATCACGACAAATCCTCTCAGTGTGATCCTATTGGATAGATCCTTAACGGTATGTCTCAGATCGTGTCCTTATCACGATAGATCCTCTCAGTATGATCCTATCGGATAGATCCTTAACGGTATGTCTCAGATCGTGTCCTTATCACGATAGATCCGTTCGATATGATCCTCTCGATATATCCTTAACGGTATGTCCCAGATCGTGTCATTATCAGGACAAATCCTCTCAGTATGATCCTATCGGATAGATCATTAACGGTATGTTTCAGATCGTATCCTTTCACGACAAATCCTATCAGTATGATTCTATCGAATAGATCCTTAACGGTATGTCTCAGATCGTGTCTTTATCACGATAGATCCTCTCAGTATGATCTTATCGGATAGATCCTTAACGGTATGTCTCAGATCGTGTCCTTATCACGATAGATCCAACGAGGGTGGTGTCTGCATAACGGTCTTACTGAGTAGAGAAAACGGCCAGTAGCGGAACATATCTTATGCAAGCGCTTCATCAGGAGGAAAAGCACCCATACCCCGGCAACAAGCGAAGCAAGATGTATGGTAGTGTAGTTGGCCAGTGGCAGATACTTCAAAGTAAGTGCATAGTAGCAATGTCACCTAGTCTCACAGGCTTTCGGGACAAGGTGTCCTTGCGAAAGAAGGACTAACAGGAGACAGCTTTTTCCACGCTGAATCCGAATCAAGGTGATCATGGTAGGTAACCATGTCGGCAAGGTAACCACGTCAAGGCAAGGTAGCCATGCCGCGGCTCTGTCCTCTGCACTTGGCCTGCCCGAATTTAACGATAACGAAGGTCATGGAGCACATCGCAATTTTCTCCCGGCTATAGAGCCTTGAAAAAAGGTCACACCATAGTGCGATAGCGTTTGATTGGACGCCGTCGTATTTAATGACGTCATATTATGGCGTGATTAGAGAATTAGTCACGTGGTGTTGGTGTCATCGCGTCTTGGATGGGGAAGCTGGCGAAATGATGCCGGTATGCAATGATTGCAACCTAGCTTGGGCAGCAGGCATTGGCGGATCCAGGGGAGGAGAATCTGGGGATAATAACACAAGATGATAGTACATCACGAGAGGGAGTCGTCGCAGTGGTATGTGTCATTCAATCACTGAACATCTTTTAGTGGTATCAGTCGCCATGTTGGATAACTGCTCTGAACAACCCCCGGTCTACACAATCGTTCTTTTTTACACCAGTGTTGTGTTCTAATTGGAGTTGTTGATTACACTCTAGTGATTTCCTAATCTTTGAGCACCAGATGTGTTTTGGAGATCTGACAATTTGAGCTAGGCTTGATATACTTCGGGGAAAAATGAATTAACAATTTTTTTTGACAGGTCAGCTGCCATTACAGTGAAAACTGGCAATTGTTCGGTAACAGAAAGATCTCTTCTGGCTCAAGATTTCCATTTGCTTTTGCTGCCTGGATCCAGAAGTCTTCCTACCCACGTCAACTTTATACTTTCACATTGCGGCCGAATACCTATCAGGCATCTGAAGTCCCTTAATCTTTGCACGTTCTTGTGGATTAACCTTTACATTTCTCAATTTTTCCCACACTAATGTCAAGATAATTCACTCAATTTGCTGTCTTAATCTGTCGGTTGGGTTTTCTAAGACTGACCTGAGGTAGGTCAGTTGTGACAAGGCTTCGGATTTTAATCCATAGACAACAGACATGTGTGCGGGCAGTTTTTTAGACAGCTACGGGCTTGGCGCCGCCTTCAGCCGTCCCAATGTACGCTTATAATCTGTCTTCTCCACACCGTTCAGGTCGACATTCATGTTGGCACCGAGGCTCTGTGACGTATTTCCATGCGAAATGCAGCTCCGGATAAATGGCAGATCCATTGGCTTGGCCATCGCCTTACTTTCTTCCTTCTCAGCTTCAGGCCCGATGTATTCTGAACGCACTCCAGTCCACAAATGCTGAATGGCCTGCCACGATGTGCCGATATTTTCCATCAGTTCCGAGAACGGTATAGTCAGCGAAGGCCGAAATTTTAATATCTACCTTATCAAACCTGCACCCATGCATTCCTCTACATTGACTTTTTGCAAACGGGCTCCATGCATGTGTGCCTCTCAGACGCTGTCTCCGTGAAGACGAACTCTGAATTGGAGAGTCCTTCAACCGCAAGATATTTTTTTTCGTGCCCGAAGTGTTGGAAAGCTTGCGTCTACCAACTAAATATTTTCCGCTTCACTGCTTCGAGTATCGCTTATCGCAGTGTATATCGCAATATCGCTTAATTTACATATTTTTATCAACCAATTAACGGCCGACTCTGCACCAGCGACCGCGACCGCTTCCCACGGCAACGGGACTACATCCTGCACATCATTTGGCATTGTTCTCCAGTTGGCAGATTCTGGGAAAACGCCCAGAGTTGCACAGGGCAGCAGTTCCGGCTGAGTGCAATTGCTGCCATATCGGGCGGCTCCGTCACCAGTGCCGGCCAGTCAGAATGCGCTCCCCTTCTAATACGACCTGCCAATGTATATGCATCTGGCGATGCAGGAGTTCCGGGACCGTTCCCTGGGGTTGGGTATTTGCATCTCGTGTACTAAATTGCATAACAGTAGAAAAATGTATCGCACAATTATCTCGCCGGGAAGAACGTCACCGTGATAAATAGGCGGAGATGGTCGAAAAGTAAAAACAACATAAAAGATGAACGTCCTCCTAAAGGTAGAATCACTGCACAATATGAAAATAACCGGAGACCCAAGGGTTAGGGAGGAGGGAGGGAGGAGGAAACAATAGGTCACCATTCAATCCCATTACCATTGGATGCAGTCGTCTCGCGAATCAGAATTACATTACAGCTCACATGAACCGGGAAGAGGTATAGGAATGCGAACTGGCGACTATGCATTGCACTAGGCAAATGCTTGTTGCTGTTTGTGCACTCGCGCAAACTGTTTGCTCCGTTGCCTGTTTGTTGTTTGTGTTTGCACTGTGTTTGCTGCCGCTGAGCGTGTGCGACTTAGGCCTCGCCAAAAACTCACCCGCTAGATCCGCCGGTATCGGTGTCAGGTGACGTCCTGCCGACACTGTGACGTCCTGCCGACACTGTGTGTCGTCCTGCCGACACTGTGTGACGTCCTGCCGACACCATGTGACGTCCTATCGACATTGTGTGACGTCCTGCCGGCACTGTGTGACGTCCTGCCGACACTGTGTGACGTCCTGCCGACACTGTGTGACGTCCTGCCGACACTGTGTGACGTCCTATCGACACCGTGTAACGTCCTGCCGACACTGTGTGACAAAGTAAAACTCAAAGTCAAATTCATGTATTGGGGTACTTCCACGTGGTGGCTGTTCTGCACACAGACAATGTTGCGTGAGCACATCAGGTAAAGAAAATTGCGTTAGAAACATTTCAAGAGCATACAGCTTATAAAGACTTACACCTATATAGTAAAGCTAGCGATTCTGCGCCAAAGCACATATGAATGCAGAGCAACTCGGTGCTTGCCTGGTGACGGGTTGCCACCCATCACCAGGCTGTTCCAAGCGACCGCGGCGCGGTCTGAAAAACCTCGCTGGGTCTGCGTGAGTCGACATCTTGTGAGATGAAGTTCACCGACTGACCAAGCTCTGGCCTCCCTCTGCGATACTTGTGATCACCAGCTAAACATCTGACGAACAGCTTCCGGGCATTGTTCAATACACATGGCTCTGTGTACCTGAACACAATCGTGGTCCCGAACCATCTCTGCAAACTTCAGCCATCCTAATGACACGAATGCAGGGGACATGTGTTCGTTGCGACGCACACCGGTGATTAGTCGCGCGGCAAAGTTGATGCATTTTTGCACGTGGTGTAGACGGCACTGAGCGGCTCCGCCCCAGAGGGATAAACAATAAAGGATGTGAGGAAAAAACGTGGATCTGGACTAAGAGCTTGAGTGACGTCCTGCCCTCACTGTGTACCGTCCTGCCGACACTGTGATCCGCCGGCACTTTGTGACGTTCGCCGACACGTGGACTGCTGACGTCCTGCCGGCACTTTGTGACGTTCTGCCGACACTGTGTGACGTCCTGCCGACATTATGTGACGTCCTGACGACACTGTGAGACGTCCTGCCGACACTGTGTGACGTACTGCCGACACTGTGTGACGTACTGCCGACACTGTGTGACGTCCTGCCGACACTGTGTGACGTACTGCCGACACTGTGTGACGTCCTGCCGACACTGTGTGACGTACTGCCGACACTGTGTGACGTACTGCCGACACTGTGTGACGTCCTGCCGGCACTGTGTGACGTTCTGCCGACACTGTGTGACGTTCTGCCGACATTGTGTGATGTCCTGCCGACACTGTGTTCAAGAGGAAAGAGCTCACCCCTTCACCAAACCCCACGATTGGTCTTTTTTCAGATTGTTAGGTTTCGAAAAGGAACATCTTCAGTTCCTAAGGGCTCCCAGCCTATCTTGGGTGTACCAGCGCATGTGGCTAAGGTTGCGCAAAACCTGGATGGTGCTCTGAATACACTAAAATGCAGACTATCACTCATTCATCACAAACAGGAACGCTAAAACCAGGGTTGGCAATTTAGCCGACGATTTTTGTGGTCTGCCATTTGCCGTTTTTTTGTTTACAGATTTGAACCTGCATGAAAGAAAAAAACAAGATACGAATAATTGTTAATAAAATGTGTATTTTTCGTCAACTAAGGCCATAAATCGATTACGGCAGGAGGAAGGTGCCGCTGAACAGGTCAAAATTAGCATTCTGTGTGAAGAGTAAAATATGATAACTACCTCTACTAACATGCCTGCTGCTGGGTCGTGCATCCCCCCACAGTCATAACCCCCCCCTCCCCCGTAGGTCAGTCACCGTTACCCATTGACTTATCGTTACTGGGAGGACAGGGCGTTGTCTGGTTGCCTTATAATTTGGATGGTCGTAGTGCAGTCGCTAATGGGCGCGACCCAGCAGCATAAAGCACTACAATAAGGTTCCGATTACCATCCACACCTTGCAGAGCTGCAGCAGAACTTACCTATACTATGACATCAGAAATACCCTGTGTAATGTACCTCCAATATAATTGTCTGCTTTACTCTGTGTCCACACAGAGACGAAGCCAAGCCCCCCCAGCAACGAAATATACACTAGCTGAAACGATACATTTTTAGATTTTCACACATTAAAATCCTCAATTTTCGGCGCGCGTACCTCACCGAGAACTGTTTCTATTTCGTTACGTCTTTTTTTTGTCGGCTCCCCACTTAGGAAAAGGCTGGCTGCGCCACTTGTCAATGTTGGCTGAAACAGCACACGTCGACCCATGCCAGTGAGCGCGCCTACTCCTGTGACGCGTGTGGAAAGTCGTTCAGTACCCGAAGACGCCACGACGTACACGTTCGGACTCACTGGGACGTCAAGCCGTTCCGGTGCGACCAGTGCGGAGACGAGTTTGTGATGAATTGGCAGCTGGCGCGACACGTCACGCTTCACACGGGCGAGCAGCCGTTCTCTGGTTGGTTATTGGTTTTACGACGCGTCGACCATTGAGTCATATAGCGTCGCCAATCTCTCCACGCCGATTGGTCGCGGGCGAAGAGTAGCGACAGGTGAGACTCGAACCCACAATCTTTCAATTGTGAGACGAGCATCTTAGCCCTAGACCACTCGTCCCCAGCAGCCGTTCTCGTGCGACGTTTGCGGACGGACGTTCAGATGCCCCAGCAACCGCGCTCGTCACGTGCGCACTGACACAGGAAGTCGCTCCCTGTATCCGCCCCTGCTCTCGAGTGAAGCGAGATTGCAACGCCGGCAGCTGCCAAATGCAGAGTGCACCTTGACCCGGGACTGACCTGCATGATCGACGTCACCGGAACCCCAGTCTGCCCGCTGCTGGACTCATGATGGCCGTCGGCTCTGGCAACGGTGGGCGGGCGGCGGCGGCGGCGGCGGCTGATCCGGCCCAGACTCGCGCGCTCGGCGGGTGGCACCGACACGGACTGGGCGCAGTATTCTTAGCCCGGGTCGCCCCGGGCGTCACAAGATCTTCGCGCCCGGTGACGCCACCAGATGAATGACGTGACGTCATCCGGTGACGTCACCGGTGGAGTATCGATCGCGCACGCCCGCGTCACCCGTCAACCGTGGCCTGGGGAGGGGGAGTGGGCATTCACACTTGAGTGCACAGGGGCGGATACATGTGGGACGCACTGTACTAGGGGTAGGCGTCTCCTTCCCATGGCAAAGTGGTGCCTTCTGACCGGGAAAACGCGCCACTCCGAGGAGGCTTGAGTACGCTCCCTCGCCCCTGCCTAACGGATTTTTTTCCGCCAAAGGTGCATTCTCCCCGACGCCCAACGAATTTTTAGCTGGAGGCGCCCTTCCACACGAGTACCCCCGATGAAAATGTCTGGATCCGCCTCTGTAAGCGTCAGAAGCGGGCCGGGTTGAGGGCGATACGTGGAGTGTTGCGTGTGCCCGGCACCCTGGTCCGTCACATGCAGTCAGGCCGTCAATAATAGTGGTGGCTCACCGGACCCATCATCACGCTTTATAAACAAATAGCTTCTCTTTTTTGTTGGCAGTGTTTGCAGGTATTGCATTCCTCCATAATCCATGAACCCGCTCCGTCACGGGGGGAGGGGCGGTCATTTCACACACCCCTAAGTTTTTCCGCGGGCAGGGAAAAACGGCGGGCGGCAGTGCGCCGAAATTTGGCGTACTTTTTCAACATAAATTTGCGGCGTTGGGTGACAATTTTGGGGTGAGGTCATCAACAGTCAACGAGTTAGTCAAGGTCAAGTGAGGGTCACCCCAGAAAAGTTCAACCAGTCGTCACACTTTAACGGATAAAGATATTTGAATGAAACTTTCGGCGTTTGCTTATCCTTAGGGATGCAACAAAATGCACCAGATATTTTTTGTTCAAAATCGTTATTGATGACATATTAGTTTAGCATATTTGCCCCAGAAGGGCTAAAATAGAATATTCTGGTCAAGGTAGTCACTTTTTATGAGGGCAAGTAAAACAACGCTATCTGTTCGCTCTACCCAGTAGAAAAAAAAAATATAGAAATGGAAAGCTAATATTTTGAACACTTATAATGTTGATTATTGTGTGGGCAAACATTTTAGGGCCATGGTCGGCTTCGCTTTCCTTTTTCTGATTCTGAATCATTTTCTTTTCATATTTTCTACCAAAATGAACTCCTCAGAGCCAAAAACGTACCAGTCCCGATCCTACAGCCCCTCTAGTGACGTCGCGGGGATTGCGGGTGGTTTCGGGCCCCACTCGTCGAGCGCTTTTCGATGACACCATTTTCGTTTTTGTGCAACGAGCTTAATTTGGAGATTTAGTTGGTCGTATAAAAGCCTCCACTCCCCGGGGAGACGGGTATGAGGATCTGACCGAAAACAGAGGGAAGGGTTAATGATTAGATCGTGTTTTAAGTTTACATTTTTTATCAGTTTTCGCCACCATATATTGCTCCAAGTGCGCCTTTTATGCTCAAAGGAGAAGTTGGACGACGCAGCCTGCCGGCACCAGTCCAGCAGGTGAGGGTTCTTCAAACATTTCGAGAAACTGAGCACCACAGGAGACATTCATGTCTCACTCCTACACAGGCGTTCATGCCCACAAAATATGCCTGTGCAAGTGTCTTTTGGATATATGTCCAAAGGACGTTCTATTTACCCCAGTCTAGAATTTGTCCCTGAAATCCTCATCCCAGTACACTGACGACCGCGAAGTGTCCTCCGCCTTCTTTAGGTACCTGAACTTCACTCCCACGGACCCTGCTTCATATGCACCGCCTGGCACTACATGTCGCTGATGATCGCCCTTCGTGCAGAATTAGCCATGCACATGAAGCGGTTACCATCAATATATTACGCCCGCCACCAGGCACGTCACATATACGCTACAGTTCACACCGATATGCTTCGATCGGCTCATGGACAGCCCCATGACTCTTGAGGCAATTCTTGTTGGAAAACGTCCTTCCACAACGTCGCAGGAAAAGGCCGCTCGCCAGAGTGCGGCCTCAGGTGCACGGTCAGGGCGCCCCTCTGCCGAAACGTCTTCCGCGCATCGCAGCCGAACGGCTTCTCGAGCGAGTGAGTGCGCACGTGACGAGCGCAGTTGCTGGGGCATCTGAACATCCGTCCGCAAGCGTCGCACGAGTTGGCTGCTCACCCGTGTGAAGCGTGACGTGTCCGCGCCAGCTGCCAATTCATCACAAACTCGTCTCCACTGGTCGCACCGGAACGGCCTGGCGTCTGATGTAAGGTCGAACGTGTACGTCGTGGCGTCTTCCGGGTATGAACGACTTTCCACACGCGTCACAGGAGTAGGCGCGCTCACTGGCATGGGTCGACGCGTGCTAGCTTCAGCTGGCACTCGCGCGACCGAACAGCTGTCTGCAGTAGTGCAGGCCCCTCACCCGAAGCCACCAAGTGGTGGTGCGGACTTTTCTTGTACTGAAACAACTTACCGCACGCGTCACAGCTGTACCGCTTTTTCAGATGAGTGCACCACGGCGTGATTTTCCGTTCATATTTATGCTTTACGGACCTACCGCATTCATCACAGCTGTGTGGAACGTGAACGCTAGCGTGATTCGTGAGGCTGCTCTGTCTATCAAATGATTTACCAGGCATCACAGTCAAACGACTGCTTGTCCTTATTTTCCATCGGCTCCTCCACCTCATTAGCTGTCGCTCCGCCCTCCATTCCCCGGGTGGACACTCCCTCTTCCATCTCACCAGCTGGCACTTCGCTATCCATTTTCCAGAACTCCAGTGCAGTAATCACATCACATTAAACTCATGCAGTCGCTGACGTCACCAGCGGTGTTGCCGGTAGTGAGGACTGCCAGCAGCAGCCGCGGGACACGGCCCGTGCCTGGAACAGGGACGACGTTTGGTCACAACAGCATGCTGCGAACGCTATAGCGTGTGATCCCACAGCTGCGATGTCCGAAACGAGGCTACGTTAGGTCACTACGGTGTGTAGCAAACGTAGCGCTTGACCACTTTAACTGCCACACCACTGGAAAAGAGGACGTTTGGTCGCCAGCGCAGCAAACGTTGTAGTGTTTGGTGGCAGCGATCTGATCTGATCTGAGGAAGGAAGTATAAATTAGCACTCGTTCCTGCAGTCAAATGGTATGAAATTGCATACATGCCGTTTACGTCAAAATGCGCCCTTATAGAGAACATATTTTGACGACTGAACTCTTCACAGATAACTTGTAAAGCTCCGTGTTAACAAAGAGATCGGTGCAAGACGGTTAGTTGTCCATTGTGATCCCGGATACTGAGGGAAAAGTGGTTGCAGTCGAATACGAGGATATATTTTGTCAAACCAGACATCAGAATATCAGTTGGCACTTCCCGAAGAACCTGGAACACTTTACACATGATACATTGATCTAGACAGTACAATTGAACCGGAAAATGAGAGGATAGCTTTCTGGACAGAGTAAATGTTCGGACATCAAAAACCCAGTAACAGTCCAATTTTCAACCATGATATAAGATCAACCCAGCGGAACACATAAAAGGCAAACCGCTTCCTTGTCGAAGTGGTACCGGAACGCCATCTAGTCCGGTTTTGACTAACGTCAAGGGCACCACCTACCGGACAAGTGTTTGTGGCAGGCAATGTTGTCGAGCATTGCATGGAGACCCAGAAATGCTGACAGTGGCTAATGTTGGAGACAACGCTCCAGGAAAAGACGGAGCAAATAAGTCGGATAACGGAGCAAAATCAGTAAGAGATCGGAACAAATCAGGAAGAGAACGGAGCAAATCAGTTAGATAAGGGGCAACACGCGGACGCCCATGGATTCTTTTATTGGAGCCACAAATCAGCACGAAAATCGAGATTCAAACTGCATAGGCGTTAGAATCCAAACTGACATTGTCACGCAGTGAGGTGTTCAGCTTGTCCTGGTTGGTTATTGG